>JAPKLW010003611.1:0-38564 GCA_026898455.1 Plectranthus barbatus
TTATCTGAAATCATATTCCTATTTGTGTTCTTGAATTTATTTTTGTACATATTCTTTGATTTTGATGATCGATTCTTGATTTTGGAGCTATAATATTCATGAAAGCTACGGTTGGTCCTCGATCAGAGTGTTTATATATGCAGTGGAAGTATTAATAATGTCTTGCACTTATCTTGCTAAGGTCACGACTTAGCAAGTCTTTATCAAGTGTGTTTAAGCTCAAATATTTGTTAGATTGATTCCAAATTATATGTCAACACTTGATGTGTTGAGTTTCAAATATGCGCATACACAACGTAACGAAATAAAACAGTAACGGACACAAGGATTTATAGTGGTTCGAACAAATGTTCTACGTCCACTCTTCAGTCCTCCGATTGAAAATTCACTATCGATTGATTACAAGGTCAGGCTTGATCTCTAACGTTGAGCAGCTCCTCCGTGTGGTCAGCACGCAACTTGGTCTTTAATATTCACCTTGTCGCTCCTTAGAGTGAGGACAAGTCTCCCTTCTCCTTAGACGTCGACTGTTGGGAGTTTTATAGTTCTTCCCAGAACCTTTCCTTGTGTTTGGCGGTAGCCCGTGATAATCACGCTTGCACAGCAAGGTGACTGCTAGATTCTTTCTAGGATAGAAAAAGTCCCAAGATTAACCTTAGAAGTTATACTTCAGAGGTCTCGAGCTTCAAGTATGAAAGCTTCTGAAAAGCTTCAACCAAGTACAAGCTCGGATGAGTTCACATGAGTTTGAGAGTTTCTGGATCTTCTCTTGTTGTTGGTCCCGAAATCAGAGTGCAAAATTGTGTAGCGGAAGGTTTGTGTATGCAGCGAAAGTATTAAATCAAAGTTGTACTAGTTCGCTCAAACAGAGTATAGTCAGTTTTGTGTTTAGAAAGCTTAAGCTTAGGTCTCTATTTACTTTAAGTCAGTTTCACAGTATATAAACTTCAATACTTGGACAAGTATTGAAGGTTTCAAGAGTCAGTTTGTTAAACAGAAAAACATAGCAAGTATTAAAGAAAGCAGTAAACAACACAAAGAGATTTATAGTGGTTCGGATCTCAATATCCTACATCCACTCTTCAGACCCAAGGTTTGGATGATTAACTAAGTAAATACAAGCCTCCTTACGATCTATACACAGTCCGTCGGCACCTTCGTCCCCCGATCAGCTGTGGCACTCGCCTAGGAACTCCTTGTAGACACAGTCTTCAGGTTGAAGTGGGGACGCACCCCGCATCCTCCTTCCTGGTGGTTGGATGTTTACTAATTCTTCCTAGAATGGTTGAATGTTTACTCGTTCTTCTCAGATTTCAGGTGGTTGGCATACGCCCGTGAGAATCCGAATCTCATACTAGGAAACTGACTGCAATGAATATATCTCAGAAAGATATTCACCAAGAAGAGCTTCAGCCTCTTGCTAGGAGAAGTTAGCACGGTCACGCCCCTCTACTAAGAGATGCACCATGTTGATAGGAATTGGCACTTCTTGTACACGTCCTCGAGAACTTGAGTCGGACACTCAAGTCTTGTGCTAGAAAAAACGGAAACTCAGAGAGTTTAGCAGAGAGAGATGACATGAAAATTGCCCTTTGTCTTATTAAGACTTTCAGATTTTGTATTCTATTCATGTAATCTTTTAAGGTTCAGAGGGCAGGTCTTTATATAGAGGAGGACCCTTGGCATTTTTAGTTTCTATCCGTTAGACACATAAATCCAGACGTTAGACTCGTGGATTATATTGTCCAATCATCGTCCATGTCTTAGGTCTCCTTTCTGCTCTGCTGCGTCAGTGTACTATACACTAACTTTATGTCAGACTTCTTTTCAGCCCAAGAATCCCAATTTGGATAACCTCGTACTGACTTGGGCATATATGAATGCCTGAGTCTGACTGAGCTTCAACAACTTTCGAATTGCTCAATCCTTAAAGATAGAGGCTCTAATACTGTCTTTTCAAGTTCAGTACAGCATAGCCTTCATACTGACTTCCCAAGTTCAATATGGTAAACCCTCACAATGACTGTCCACAATCAGTATGGAAAACGCCCTCATACTGATTTCTCCTTATCAGTATGAAAAACCCTTAAACTGACTTCTCCTTAGTCAGTTCGGGAAAGCCCTCATACTGACTTTTCCTGGTCAGTATGTATGGACCTTAAACTGAGTGCTCTAACACAGTTTTGGGTCAAGGCTAGGAGTGATGATAGTCAGTTCTCGAGCATTCTCCTTTGCTCGGTCTTCAATCTAAGTTCTATTACAACTTGATTGATCCTATACAAGGATTACAGTTTAGAACTCTAGAAATTGTAAAAACTGACTAAGATGGCTTACAATCTTTGACCCACCACAACATCAAAAAGTAAGGAAGGATTTCTCTAACAAAAATCCTAAAAATTTCCCCTTTTTTTGGTGTGGTCAAAGCCATCTAGTTACTAAGCCGATGAGGTGTGGATAACTTCAGAGTTTTTACAGTTTTGACAATTTGTGGCATAAACTCAGAAAAATTCCCCCTCATTGTCAACTTTTTACTTAAGATCTTCTTCATATAAACTAGGAGAGATATTGCTCGATTGACTTTTCTTGTCAGTTTAGAGCAATTTAAATCTTAAGAAGGGGAGAGAGTTAGAAGTCCGCTGATTACACTGGAGTGTGTAAGTTCGGCGTTTGAAGAACAAAGACCTTTGTTGGACAAAAAGAGATTGTCATCTGCAAGTCAGTTTATCCTTAAATAATTTTCATTTCAAGTACAGTGATAAACTAACAAAAAGAAACCTATTACAGAATTATTTTTCAAGTTTATACTAGGCTGCTTTCGGTCTTCATGATGTTCTTCAAACTGGCTGTTGTTGTTGTCCGCACAATGAGGGGAGCTGGTTTGATTTTTTGACCAGCTTTCCATATTCTCTCATGCCGACTTTCAGCAGCTTGTGAGGAGGTAGTGCTACTTATCACTTTCTGGGAAGGTGAGATCAGGGGTAACCTCCTCCCACCTCCGGGCTTCTTCTTCGTTCGCTAGTCTCTTATTTACAAGATAAGAGACGTAGCAAAGAAGTACTCTTTGTGGTCACGCCCCGTTGTTGGCATGCCACTGAGCAACAGTCATGAGGTATGTCCCTTGTAGAAGGAGACGACAACGGTAGAGGAGATCTTCTGATTTCTTCTGCTCCTTCTACAGCCTTTTGCGGCTCACTCACGCTGCATTTTCTGATGTCTTCTGAACCTCCCATACTTTTTCCCCCCTCTTTGACCGCACCCAAAAACGTTGGTGAGGTTCTATCACCATTTTTCCAGATCTAAGGGAAGTTTTTTGTTCAAGACGAAGTATAAACTAGGAAGGAAGGGTTCAACAATGGAGATTGGAGAAAAAATTGTTTTACAGAGAAAACAAATTAACCCTATTTATAGCAGAGAGAAAGATCATTTAAGTGAGGTAGGTGTACCTTATGACTTTTTGGTTTCTTGATATTCGGGGACGATTGAGATACGTTGTCTTGTGATGCGTGTTTCAGATTTGATTGGAGCAACATGGGAAGGACCATTATCCACGTATCAAAATTTGATTCATCGATGCAAGATACGCATTAATAGCAATGTAATCGCAATGATCGCCTTTGGAATTCAAAATCCCGCCTTTCAAAATTCCAAACTGACTTAAGAGTCAACTACTAAACTGAGAGCTGGAACCCAGTTTGATTCTGCATCCGTCCTTCAGAAGTCTTCTAAGAATGAAACCCAAACTTGGTTTCTCTTTAACAAGTCAGTTTGAAGCTTGAATGAAGGTAAGTTTCTGCTTCTTCGGATGCCCTAGTAGATGACGTCTTCATACTGAGTGGAGCAACGAGTTCATGAAAACTGAGAGCTTGGACTCAGTTTTATTCAGCATCACTCCTCTTCAACAAAGACTTCATCAATATCCAATAGACCAAGTTTTATGCAAAGCTCCTTGAATCTGGTCTCTGGGAGTGGTTTGGTGAAGATGTCAGCTAGTTGATCTTTAGTTCGGATGTACTCCATTGAAACATCTTTCTTCTCTACATGGTCTCTGAAGAAGTGATGTCTTATGTCGGTGTGCTTTGTTCTGGAATGATGAATTGGGTTCTTTGTGATTCACATTGCACTGATATTATCACAATAGATTGGCACACACCTAGTTTATACATCATAGTCAAGCAGTTGTTGCTTGGTCCAAAGCACTTGAGCACAGCAGCATGCTGCAGCCACGTACTCAGCTTCAGTTTTAGACGTGGCAACTGAGTGTTGTTTCTTGCTGAACCAACTTACAAGCTTGTGCCTAGGAACTGACATGTTCCGCTTCTGCTCTTCCTGTCGATTATGCATCCTCCAAAATCTGAATTTGAATAAGCATTGAGAGTTAGCTCGTCAGATTTTAGGTACCAAATACCTAATGACTCTATTCCTTTTAGGTATTTGACTATTCTTCTGGCAGCTTCCATGTGCGACTTCTTTGGATTGGCTTGAAATCTCGCACATACTCCAACTGAGTAGGAAATATCTGGCCTACTGGCAGTTAAGTATAGGAGTGACCTAATAATGTTTCTATATGTTGTTGGGTTGACTGCCTCTCCTTCTTCATCAAGGTTGCTCTAAGCACTTGGGCTCATTGGAATCCTCAAGGGCTTGGTCTTCTCCGGAAAAAACTTGTTGATCAAGTCCTTGGTATATTTCTTCCGGTTGATGAAGATTCCTCCTTCAGACTGAATTACTTGAAGACCCAAGAAATAATTTTGTTTGCCCATCATGCTCATTTGGAAGTTGTTTTGCATCAATTTGATAAACATTTCGCACATCTTCAAGTTTCTTTATCCGAATATGATGTCGTCGACGTAGATCTGCACCAGAAGAATGTCTGACCTATCCTTTATTCTAAACAGAGTTGTGTTAATTTGCCTTTCCGGAAACCATTCTTGAAGAGAAACTGAGACAGCGTCTCATACCAAGCTCTGGGTGCCTGCTTCAACCCATAAAGAGCCTTTCTCAGTTTGTAAACTTGGTTTCCTTCTTCAAAGCTAGGGGTTGTTCTACATATACCTCTTCTTTCTGCTCCCAATTCAGAAAGGCACGCTTCACATCCATCTAGAAGACTGTGAAGTTTTTGTGCGCGGCATATGCAAGAAATAGCCGGATTGCTTCAAGTCTGGCCACTGGAGCAAAGGTTTCGCTGAAATCAATTCCTTCACATTGAGCATATCCTTTTGCTATCAACCTTGCCTTATTCCTCACTATGTTCCCAATTTCATCTCTCTTATTCTTGAAGACACATTTGGTGCCGATAACTGAATGATATGTTGGTCGGTCTACTAAGTACCAAACCTCATTTCTCTTGAACTCAGCAAGCTCCTCTTGCATTGCATTGATCCAGTCAGTTGACTTCAGAGCATCTCCAATTTTCGTTGGCTCTGACTCCTGAGATATGAAACAAGTCAGTAGAGCACTTCCCTGTCTCGTGCGAACTGAGTTGGTAACACTGTCCAGCACGGCTTCCTCAGGATAGTTCCTTAACCATTT
Organism: Plectranthus barbatus; assembly: GCA_026898455.1. Taxonomy (NCBI): domain Eukaryota; kingdom Viridiplantae; phylum Streptophyta; class Magnoliopsida; order Lamiales; family Lamiaceae; genus Plectranthus; species Plectranthus barbatus. Next base: position 5,530 of record JAPKLW010003611.1, read on the forward strand.
TGGCTTCTGGAGCTGGGTAACTTCGATGGGTTGGACGAAATCTCCAGGATACTCAGTACCGTTTGCTCCCGATACTGGAACTTGAATTAAGTCACTTTGAATGGAGTGTCCTTCTCCAGTAATGACTTCTATATCCTAATTTCCTTGATTTTCTTGAGACACAGTTAGTTGGACATCTTAAGGATGAGCATTTTCATCTTCAGGAAGGTCAGTTTGAATTGGTGACTTTGTTCCTTCAAAATGAGCTCTGTTTTGATCTCCTGAAGTTCCCCCTTGATTGATGCATGGGTGCATTGTCAATGAGCCAAAGGCTTTAGCTAGGTCGATTGCAGTACTGGTCTCTTCATCTAGAACACTTGTGTGATCTTCTACAAATTTGGTTTGAGAAACTTGATTTTGATCTTCTTTATCAACACTAAGTTTCTCACACCCATCCGCTTTAGGACTGAAAGTATTCAACTTAGACTTTCCATTGTTATGGATGTAACATGGAGAACCAAAAGCACGAAGATGAGCTATAGAAGGCTTACGACCATTGAAGACTTCGTACGGGGTTTTGTGATGGTGACTGTTGATGGCGCTCCTATTCTGAGTATAGCACACCGTTATCAAGGCTTCTCTCCAATAAGTTCTTTTAAGTCAGCTTCGTGAACCATAGTCCTGACCGCCTCCTTGAGTGTTCTGTTTCTTCGTTCGGCAAGAAAATTCTGCAGAGGCGTCCTAGGAGTTGACTTCTCATGAGCAATGCCAGCATCAGCACATAAACCCATCAGTGGACCGTTGCAAAACTCAGTCCCGTTGTCAGATCTGATCCTTTTGACGGTGAACCCTTTGTTGTTTTGCACTTGAAAGATGAGCTCTGGAAATGAATCTTCACTTCATCCTTGCTCGTCAGCAACCTTACCCAAGTAAATCTCGAGTAGTCATCTACTACAACCAGAGTGAATTTTTTTCCTCCAATGGTAGGTGGCTTGACCGGTCCAAATAGATCCATATGAAGTAGCTCAAGGATCATGTACATGTTTTTTGTGATGGTTTGGTTCTTGAATGATGCTCTGGTTTGCTTTCCCATCTTGCACGCTCTGCAAACACCTTCTTCCTTCTTGAAACTGACTTGTGGTATGCCTTTCACAAGCTTGTCTTTGGCAAGATGTTTGATTGAATGGAAGTTCAAATGGCTAAATCTCATATGCCAAAGCCAGTTGACTCCTTCTTTGGATGAGCTTGTTGCGACAAGGCACGTGTTAGGCTTTCCGCTCTCCAAATCCACGTAGTAGAGACTTTCTATCTTTACACCTTTCAGCACAGTCTTTTTCGAGTCTTTGTCATTGATCCAACATTCTCCTTTGGCAAAAGTCACCTCATATCCAGATTGGATAAGCTAACTCACACTCAGCAGATTGTAGTTGAGGTTGGTGACTAAGGATACATCATTGATGATAATTCCATTGCTTTCCAAGCATCCTTTGCCGATTACTATGCCTTTTGAATCATCTCCAAAACTGACAAGTGGTCCTCTTGTCAATTTCAGTTTTGAGAGAAGATTGTTGTCGCTGGTCATGTGAGCTGAACATCCACTGTCCAAAATCCATGTTTTTTCTTCTTTTTAAGTTGACCTTGGTGACCTTGTACCTGCATAACAGATCAGGTTAGACAAAATGTACCTGTGTTTCTGCGGGTCCTGCAGAGTTAGTGTTATGGATCATCCTTTGGGAATCCATACTTGCTTCACCTTATATCTAGGTGTCACAATTTCTTCTCCCTTTCTCTTCTCTTCCTCTTTAAAAAATTTAAGCAGTTTCTATGCATATTTGAAGAGAAGAGGTGAGTGGGTGAAACCTGAGCAGTAACTAAGTTTCTTGAAACTGAGTTTCTAGGAACTGACTTCCTTGAAATTGAGTTTTGGTTGGGTTCTCAGAAACTTGGTCCGGAGTGTGTAGTCTTCCTAGTCCTAGAAGTAGAGAATTAGTTGGACTGAGACCTTGTATAGATGTTCTTTCTATACGAACAAGTTCTCCTCTCATAGGAATTATGAGTTGGGAACCTCGGATCTCTAGAATCCGGGAATGAAATTGACTTTCTATAAAGTCCAGTTTTAGCTGTTGAGGTGGGTTTCCTTATGTTATGACCATTTTGCTCAACCCACTTCCTAGGTAAAAAGGACATCATCTCAGGTTTGTTTGACTTATACGTTAAACCTTTTCTAAGGATGGGCATAGAAGTCAGTTTTGAAACTGACTGTCCCCTTCTATCCTGATTAGCCTCTAAGGAGTCTTTGTCCATACTGATTACTCCTTTACCTAACAGCTTGACTTCTAAACAAGAATTTTTCTTAATGTGATGATTCGAGACATTTCTAGTTTCAGAAGTAGAAGCCTGATTGCTCAAATTATTCTCTGTAAAGCCTAAACCTGGTTTATCAGAAGAATGTCTTTGTAAACTTAGAGCTTCTGAAGCTTTGCTAGTGCTAGAATAAAGTGAACAAATTAGTTTATGATCACTAGCAATTTTCAGTATTTGAGATGCACATTCTTCATAAATAGATTTAAACGATTCAAGTAATGTAGAATGCTCTTCTCTATGTTTAGCTAGATCTTCACTTACTGACTTTGATCCTTGGATCTCCTCAGTTAGTTTTGAAACTTTTAGTTTCAGTGAAGCATTTTCTCATGCTAAGACATTTTTTAACTCATAAAACTTAAAAAACTCTCTATTTAAAGTTTCAAGATTAACTTCGTCTAAATCTGAGCAATAAGATTCAGATTTGTCTTTTATGCATGCTATAGGAATAGAAACTGAGTTAGAAATGTGTACCGGAGTAGTAGACTTTGTTTTAGTTTCTTCCTCTTCTTCGAGCTTTGCCATCAACACTAGGAAGGCTTTCTCCACTACCTTATCATTTGATGTGTAGTAGCCATCGTCATTGTTTGAGATGTCTGGCATCTCAGTTTTGAAAAGCATGGCCTTTGCAACTGCTCTGGAGGCTTTCTTCTCGAACGCCCTCTTCAAGCGCTCCTATTCCTCATGGGAAGCTACTGGGCACTCATACTTGAGGTGATCTGGATAGTTGCACTCAAAGAAACCTCTGGGAGGTCTCTCACTGAACTTCAGTTCACTGGACTGTGAACTTTCCTTATTGGCTTTAGCTTTCTCAAGAAGTTTGGTCAGCTTCCTCATATGCTCCTCAAGCTCTTCAACTGAGCTCTCTTCCTCCTTCTTCTGGTAGGAAGGTGTGGGTGCTGACTTTGATGTGGACGTCAGTCCGGAAGATCTGTCAGCTTGGTAAGGCTTTTGAGACATTCTCTTGAACTCTTTTTTTGCGAAAAAGGCTGCATCTCCTTCTGGATGTATGCTGACACTTCGCACTACTTCATTTATGTCCGCCATTTGGATGTCCCATTCGTGGTTTGGAGCTAGGAAAACACGTCCTTGGTCGTCATCTTGGAGAGATCCTTCTCCTTCAAGCTGGTGGCTTTGACGAACCAGTCCTCCTTGGGCATCTTGGAGAGAATTTTTGCATTCATATTTGCAACTTCATATGTTCTCCCCAAGTTCTTTAGCTCACAGATAATAGCATTCAATCTAGCTTCCATTGATTTAACACTTCCACCAGGAAGCATTTGAAAAGATTCATACTTATCTACACAGTTTTGAAGCTTGTTCTGCTTCATCTGAACTGTTTTTTGACAAAGTGTGCCAAGAAATTCCCATATCTTTTTGGCGTTGTTGTGCTCTAAGGCTTCAACAACAGTGGCTCTGGTAAGGATTGTAGGATGAGCTTCATGGCCACTGCATCAAGCTAAAAAGGAACTCTATTGTGGTTCGTCCACTCTGCATAAGGCTTCTCCACTATCTCATGACCTTCTGCTCCTCCGAGCTGAGTATTCACCTTGGTGATCTTCAGCGGTCCGGTAGATAGAACCTCTGCCATTTCTGGGTGGACATTCTTCAGCAGGATCAGCGAGCGTTTCTTCCATATCTCAAAATTTTCTGATGAGTACTTTGGAAGCTTAGTAATCTGAGTCATCTCTGTGTACCTGAGCTAAAACACACAAAACAGAAACCAAGTGCAAAAAACACAACCAAGTGTAGAAAACAGAGATCTGGTCCTAAGTGACTCAACTCAACCATAGTTAGTAAGAACCTTGGCCTGTGAAACCACTTGTTGGTCCCGAAATCAGAGTGCGAAACTGTGCAGCGGATGGTTTGTGTATGCATCAGAAGTATTAAATGATAGTTGCACTGGTTCACTCAAACAAAGTATAGTCGGTTTTGTGTGTAGAAAGCTTAAGCTTAGGTCTCTGTTTACCTTAAGTCAGTTTCACAGTATATAAACTTCAATACTTGGACAAGTATTGAAGGTTTCAAGAGTCAGTATGTGAAACAGAAAAACAGAGCAAGTATGAAAGAAAGAAGTAAACAACACAGAGATTTATAGTGGTTCAGATCTCAATATCCTAAATCCACTCTTTAGACCCAAGGTCTGGATAATTCACCAAGTAAATACAAGCATCCTTACGATCTATACAAAGTCCATCGGCACCTCCGTCCTCCGGTCAGTTGTGGCACTCGCCTAGGAACTCCTTGCAGAATCAGTCTTCAGGTTGAAGTGGGGACGCACCCCGCAGCCTCCTTCCTGGTGGTTGGATGTTTACTAATTCTTCAGATGGTTGGATGTTTACACGTTCTTCCCAGATCTCAGGTGGTTGGCATACGCCCATGAGAATCAGAATCCCAGACTAGGAAAGTGACTGCTATGAATATATCTTAGAAAGATATATTCACCAAGAAGAGCTTCAACTTAAAGCTTCATCCTCATGCTAGGAGAAGTTATCACAGTGGGTAACTTGAGTCGAAGACTTAAGTCTCGTGTTAGAAAACACGAAAACTCAGAGAGTTTAGCAGAGGGAGATGACCTGAAAATTGCCCTTTGTCTTCTTAAGACTTTGAGATTTTGAATTCTGTTCGGGTAACATTTGAAGGTTGAGAGGGCAGGTTTTTATATAGAGGAGGACCCTTGGCATTTTGAATTTCTATCCGTTAGACACATAAATCCAGACGTTAGACTCATATATTATATTATCTAATCGTAGTCCATGCCTTATGTCTCATTTCTGCTTTGCTCTACTGCGTCAGTATATTATACACTAACTTTATGTCAGACTTCTTTTCAGCCCGAGGAATCCTAGTTTGGATAACCTCGTAGTGACTTGGGCATATATGAATGCCTGAGTCTGACTGAGCTTCGACAACTTTCGAATTGCTCAATGTTTAAAGGTAGAGGCTCTTATACTGACTTTTCAAGGTCAATACAGCTTAGCCCTCACACTGACTTCCCAAGGTGGGTATGGTAAGCCATCATACTGACTGTCCACAGTCAGTATGGAAAACGCCCTCATACTGATTTCTCCTTTTCAGTGTGGAAAACCCTTAAAAATGACTTCTCCTTAGTCAGTTCGGGAAAGCCCTCATAGTGACTTCTCATGGTCAGTATGGATGGACCTTAAACTGAGTGCTCCAATACATTTTTGGGTCAAGATTAGGCATGATCATAGTCAGTTCTCGAACATTCTCCTTTGCTCGGTCTTTAGTCAAAGTTCTATTACAACTCGATCGATCATATACAAGGATTACAGTTTAGAACTCTGGAAACTGGAAAAAGCACTAAGACGACTTACAATCTTTGACCCACTAAAACAACAAAAAGTAAAGAAGGATTTCTCTAACAAAAACCCTAACACTAGTTATCTTTGTTAGTGGAATTTCGTGAAATTCTGAATCTTTTCTAGACTAAACCTATTTATAGGTGAAGATTCAAATGGTTGTTTGAATCTTATCCGTTAGACTCTCAGGGATTGCTAGCCAATCTCTGTTCTTCCTTTTTCTCCAACGCACTGTGACTCTTCAAGTCTCCTTCATCTCTGATTGGCGTAGCTCCTATTCATAGTCGTCTTTATCAGAACGGATCATTTAGTTTGAACTAGAAACCTTCTTTGTGTCTGTTGATTGTTCTGTTCTTTGATTTGTCGGGTTTCCTTGTGATCTAGATACTTCGATTTACGACTTTGTATTGTCTTGATTATTGCTGATTGTTTGCTGAAATTTGATATTTTGTTGTCATCTGTTATACTGCTGACATCTCAGTAGTCCAGCTGAGATTTCGCAACAAGTTTGCATTATTCTTCCAACATTCTTCGGGCATATCCAGCACTCTTTTGCGTTTGCTAGTTTTTACTAGCTTCTTCAGCAATCTTCAGGTCTGCTGATTCTTTCAACATTCTTTGATTCTTCTTTTCTAGTTCTATTATAACTCGAGTATATGTAACCTATACAGGACTTTTACATTTTAACTTGATACTAAGTTGCTAGAAACTAGATCGACTTGAGCTTTGATGCAACAAAACTTAATAAACTTACATTGACAACCAAGAGGTTTTAATATTTCTAACAATTTCCCCCTTTTTGGTGCAATCAAAGCCTCAATCTTGAGCTTTAATACTAACTGATCATGGGAAAGCTGATTACTGAGATTACAAGGTATTCCTATCATATTTATTCTCAGCATCTATTTCCCTTAGACTCAGTATGGTTCCTAAATGTTCCCCCTCAAAATATTAAGGGTATTGCTCGATTATATATTTTTGATTCAATTAAATGGCTTTTAAATCATTTATCAGATAAGCATGTAGCACATTCACACACAATTATCGAGAAATCATACAGGAACATATCACACACATCAACAATCCACGAAGTTTGCTGATTACACTTATTGTGTAGTTTCAGCTAAGTCAAATAATTCAGCGTTGGACAATGAGATATTGTCTCCAACCTGGGTTAGTTTCCATTAAAAAAAATTGATCTTGCCATGAGGTATGGGAAACACACACCCAAATCAAAAACATTTTGTTTTTCGGCTAGAAGACTTATAAGGTTTAGAAGAGTTACTTCTTGGTCGTCGAAGAGTCTGAATCAACGAAATTTTTGGCACTTGAGGAGCCGGCGGTGGTCTTCTTCACATTCTTGAGGGTCTCGAGCGTTACCTTCATGAAGTTTTCCACTACAGATTCTCTCTCTTTTCTTCTGATTCTTTCTTTCTCATTGATCCTTCTTCATTATTCTCTCTCTTCTTCATCTAGTTGCCTTCTCAAGTCTTCTTCCAATTTTCTTCTTGCTTCGAGGTGCCAGAATTTGTCTTCTTGTTCCTTCAGTCGCTCTGCTTCCTCCGCTAGTCTCTTCTCTTCCCCCTCTTTGATCACAGCAAAAAGGTCGGTGGAAAAGCTTTCAAATTTGTCGTGCAGAGTGGTGTGAAGCTCTTACTTTGCCTCGATCACTTGGTTATGTACTTCGGATTGCACGAGCGGCACTATTTGCTCTCCAATGCTTCTTCCTACCATGGTATGGATGAATTGCTGGAGGTCCCTCTGATAAGTATTGGAGCTCAGGGGCTCAAATGTCATGATTAGGTGTTCCTCCGATAGCACGATTTGATTCTGAAAGGTAGGTATGGTGACAGTCGTGGCCAGTGCTTGAGACGAAGTGGATGGTGGATCAACATTGACTGCTGTAGCAGGTTCATTCTCCTTAACTCTTTCTTCTTCAGCAATGACTAGAGAAGGCGGCCTAAAACTATCCATCCTGAATGGTCTGTTTGCCAACTAATTCAGTATGCACTCCTTAAACTCCAACATCTTCCTCCGATCCTCTTCAGTCTTCTCTCTTTCGTGCGGCTTTCTCTTCTGTTAACTTGGTTTGTAGCTCAGTAGCTGCAGCCATCTGTCTTCGTGTTGCTGGGGATTTGAAGTCTTGAGTGAATGGTGGTAAGTCTTCAATAGCGTACTCAGATGGTGGAAATGAGCGATATCCTGTGAGTGCTCTGTGTGCCTTAATCTTCTGCAAAATGGCAGCGACTTGCTTTTCTGTGTAATGCCTCTTGGATGTCTGATCCATCCAACCATATGCCCATTCCTCTTCACTTCGCCAGTAGTTGAGACCAATCCTTATCATTATGATCGCACGGTCTTCGTAATGTAGTTCATGAGTAGCATAGTCGAAGAACCTCCACCTCTGGAACTTTGTTCTCAACCATTCAAGATCAGAAGACTCGTCCATTAATTCTGCAGGATATGTGTTCTTGAACTCGGCAGCAACATGAGCTTCAATAAAAACACAAATATCTTTTTCCCACAAGATGAGATCATCATTGTTCTCGTCTCTCACGATGACAGGTGGACACCACTTAGCAATCCTCTTTTCTTTAAATTTCCTATCAGGTGGTCCTTCCATCGGCACTCTTAGTGTTTCGCCTCTAAAAGTAGATTCACCATCTGCAAGCATCGTCGTGGCAATTCCAGTGTTTCCTGCATTATCCTCATCATCAGTACTTAGGATGTCACTGAAAGATATACCTGATACTTCGGGAGAGGTAGGGATTGGAATGCGTCTCTGCCAGAGTGACTCAATTGCGTTTTCAAGCATGGAGGTAGTATCTGCTTCTGAAGTCCATCCTGGAACGGTAGATGGATCCATTCCCAATGCACGAAGATACTGCTCATTTCGTGCTTGCACCCTTGCAATGAGGTTTGCTTGCAATCTTGCTCAGGTTTCAGTATCCAAAGAGGTAGTAGTCCCTTCCTCCATTGTTGTCTCCTCAGCAATGCTCTCATCAGCATCATACTTCTCTGTTGTAGGATTGGTTTGCTGATCAGTTGTCTGTGTTGCTACCTTGGGATTTGTTGTACCCTTAATTGTCATCATCTCAAGGTCAGCATTCTCCTCATCTGTTGCCTTGTCTTCCTTTGTCATCATCTCAAGGTCAGCATTCTCCTCATTTGTTGCCTTGTCTTCAGTCGAGATTTGGTTCCCTTCTTTCACCAAATCATATTCTTCCAAAATTGTAGCAACCTGGCTTTCTCCTTGCGCAGCCAGTTGTTCATCATTAGTTCCTTTTTCAGCTACAGAACTGCTTCCTCCTTGCGCAGCAGTCTGTGACACAATTTTTTCAACAGCGACATCAGCATCTTCACTTCCCCCTTGAGTGGTGACGGGTTGAATAGTCAGGGTAGCAGGACTCATTTCACCTTGCGCATGAGTCTGCTGCTTCATCGATTCCTCTAATCTCTTTGGCACAACTTCTTGTGAATCCATGAGTGCTTCCCTCCTTTGCCATTTGTTAACTCTGCATCCGACATGGCATCTGGATTCACAGTCCTTTCTTTAACATTTATAACCTTAGTTTTGCTGTCGCAGTCTTTGCCTTCTCGATGTCCTTTTTGGTGAAGCGTCCAGATTGCTCACCGGCTTGAATCTTGGCATTGCGCTCAGCATAGCTAGCCATGACTTGTTCATGTTGAGCATCCCTTTTTTCAAGAGTCATCTGCAGCATTGCTTTGTCAAAATCCTTCTGTGTGCATGCCCTTTACAACGCTTTCTCTTGTCGCCTCTTCTTCCGCAACTGCTCCTCGTCAGAGAATTCTAGTCTTCTCTTTGCATCCTTAGAGGCTGACTCAATGGGCTCTGCCTCTCTTTCCTTGATGACATTTGGAATTGGTAGATATGTGTCTACCACTGGCACTGTGACTGGAACCGTTATTCCTTGAAAGTGTTCTTCCCTTTTTCTTGGCTTGCTCCTCATCACCTGCTGGCTTGCTCTTTTTTTGCTGAGGGCTTCTCAGCGAATGCCTCTTCTTTGTAATAGTGGGCACAGGGGCTTGACCGGATTCTAGCTGAGTGATGTCGACTAAGCTTTCATATTCTTTGAACAAAGAGTCCTGATCTGCTTTTCTTCGCTCCTCTTCAATTTCTTCCGCGGTGAGTGGAACAGCAGCTGGCAGGATAGCATGTCCTTGGTAGGGGTCTTCTTTGTTAGAAACTGGTACATCGGGGTTGACAATGCTCTTCCCTTTCGAAATAAGTTGTTCCCTGTAGTTCTTCGGTGGCTGTTGTTTCCTGGTTGGCAGTATGTAGTCGGAGTGCAGCAAATCTTCACCACAGCAGTGCTTTCCTTCGGGTATGATTCTCTCAAGAAAATGACGGATCTTGAGCCCGAACCCCACATCCTATGTGAACGTATGCTGTATTTTAATGTTCATGTTCTTGTATACGTGTGCTAGCCACTTGGTGTAAATGAACCTTGCCCAATTTCCACGGGCATGATCTTAAATCGCCATCATAACAGCAAACTTCTTCACACTAAGTTCTGAGAGCAAACCAACCTCGCCTACTAGCATCCTTATCACAATTTGTGCTAGCCTCTTCATGGGTTCTTCCAGTGATCTTGGGGGTGCGGCCATTTTCCACGATTTTGTGAAGGTATCTGTTTTCCATCTTAGCCATTACTTCTGCATCTCGGCTTTGTCGTTGACCGTGTAGTTGGCTACATCCTCTCCTTCTGCTCGCAGTCCGTACTTTTGTGCTAACACTTCTGGGCTCACAACAATCTTCGTGCCCAAAACACTTGTAGTGAAAAACTTTTCAACTCTTATCAACCACTGCGCGAGCGAAGAATTCTGCAACTATGTGTGGCCTAAATTTTAGAGGTTCCGAAAAAAAGTACTTCAAAAGGCATTCTCGGTCAATTTTGCCAATGAGATTTTTGCAGTAGTGCTTCCTGAACAATGGCTCATAGAGTATCTTGTCTTTCTTTACTTGAGCCACCCTCTTCTGTGAGTTCACCCAGTGCCTTTCTATGAGTAATGGCAACCAGACGATAGTAGGAGATTGACTCATCAATCTGCTCCTTCTTAAAAATACCTGTGAACGTGGGTTGGAATTGTTCAGGTTCTCCGGGTATGTTTGATCTCCCGGATGATTCTGCAGGGGGACTGGCATGGTTGGATGATTCCGCCATTGATATTTCTTCGGAAACTCAAAGACATAAAGAATGGAGAAAATTTCAAAATCAAAAGTATTGGAAGTAATAGGGTTTTAGAATTCCCAAACCAATCTTCCTTTATGCGATCGCTTATAATCGGTTTTCCATGAGCGGTTAGATCTCTCTTCTGATCTGGATGAATCAACGGTTGGGTAGTTGTGATGGTTCGCCTTACGTCCTACGATGTTGGAAATTTTGCGTGGCTGACATGTCCTTTGGGTATTCGTCGCCGCCCTGAGCTAGAGTTGGCTTTTTAATTAATGTGAACTCTTTTGCTCCTCCGTTATTCAAATAATCCTACATCTCGAGAAATTTGAAATGATTATCTCTCCTTTTTTTGCTGGGCAACGCAGAAAGGCATTTGCTGAGGGTAGTATATCCAGCAACTTGAAAGGCCTGTGTTGAGAGCTTGGACTCAGCATTTGATCATCTGACGATTCCTTTAGTTTCTAAATTCTTTAGATCACACAGTTTGCTGAGAGCTTGGACTCAGCATTGACCATATATTATGTTGTGATCTTAGCATTCCATGGACCTTCTATGTTTATTTGTTGAGAGCTTGGACTCAGCACTCTACTTGAGTCTTTGAAGGTCTTCTTATTCCGTAGACAATAATCACTTGTTGAGAGCTTGGACTCAACAATCAATAAGAGTATGCCAAGATTTCATACTTAGCTATCTACGGGCATCTTGCTGAGGGCTTAGACTCTGCAGCTTTTGGGGTTCTACCGAGAGCTCGAAATCAATAGACGGAACAGACTCTTATTAGAATTAGATCCTTGAAAGATCAAAGAGTCTCTTTACTGAGAGCTAGGACACTAGTAAACTTCCTTCTGGTTTTGTCTGTTATGGCCGAATATAGCAAACAATATCATATTGTTGAGAGCTTGGATTCAGCAGTACTTTTAGACTCTTTTTAATTCCTTGAATCTTTTAAGTTCAATAGTCTATATTGAGAGCTCGGACTCAATAATCATTGGGAATCTGCTGAGAGCTTGGACTCAGCAGTCAGCAGAGAATGAATTGCTTGAAAAAAAATCTCCATTTTAACCATAAAGCACTATACTTTCTACTTAACGTTGGGAGAGACACCTAAGAAATTCCTATATTCTGATTTTCCTTTTCATTTTTGAATCTTTTACCAGGAAAATCATAAGAATTTTAGATAGGATTCTATATACACAAGGAGTGTAGTGATCTAGCATTTTGTTTTAGGAAGTTATATTGTTTGAGACAACAGAGTATTGTAATCAAAACGAGCATTTATTTTATTGATATCATTGATTTACAAGAGTTACACTTCGCAAAGTATAATACTACAAGTTTACAATGATCAATTGTTCTTCAGACTGCTCCAAATAACGCCTTTGCTAGATCTGCTCCTTCTTGGTCTCTTCCTCGAGCTCATTGTTGCAAGTCACCCCACTTGCGCAGCAATGTCTTGTTGGTTGCGAGACGTATCTTCACAAATTCATCTTCTACCTTCTTGAACTTGTACGTAGACATCTCTTCTCCAACAGCCTTCTCCATCTGCGGATGTCTATAATATATAGTCGGACAGGAAGTGCGAATCTCCATTTGCTTCAGACTGGAGCTCTTCTGCAGGAATCTTCCAGCTCCGAGTGCCATACTAGTGTCCATACATTTTGTCCACTCGCAAGCTTTTCTTTTCTCTTCAGACGCCAAGTAGATTATTCATGTTGCATCTACTCCATTTTAGAGTCTTCCCTTGATCTCCTCTTCTTTTCCAATATTTCACCTTGAAATCCTTGAAGAATGGATGGGAAGAAATTGAATAGACTCCTTTGAGTGCACAAACTTTTTACACATCAGAAGAGCTACCCAATTCATGTGACTAAGGATTATCCATCATCAGACCCACCTGACAAGCTTATATTTCTCCAATGAGAAAGTTGTCATGGCCTGACGGAATGGATCTTCAATCTCCATCCGATTCTAATATCAGAAAGTCCATCGTCAATGGTGAACCGAGAATTGAGACAATCTTCTTAGATGTGATCTCTTTGAAGATTATGGTTCTTCCTCTCAATTTGGAGACTTCCAAGTCACGTTGCTCGAACCTATCTTGAAGGTATTTTGGTGAGATGGTAAAGAACGACATTTTGGTTTTCTCGAGCAACAGGGTTTAATTGAATAGAATGAAAGGCATGTGACGGGTTTAGGTTTCAGAGGTTTGGATATGAATCTCCTAAGCAAAAGAACCTCCCCTTAAATAGACGTACCCGCCCTTGAGACTTGTTTAATCAATTAATTCATCTGCCTTGGGAACCAACGGTTTTGGCATGACTTTCCACGTGGCCATACGAGACGCCATTTCCAGAACTGAATCGTCTCGAGCCTTGATTGAAATCTTCGGTAATGATAGCAAATATCTATCATCGCCTCATTAATTTATTCCATTAATGACGTTCGTAGCAGTTGCATCGGTTGAAATATCCCGATGTTTATTCCCTTATCAGATCAATTTCCCAAGATTGATTCAGCAGTCATTAATTCAGCAGCCGTCTTCATATGCTGAGAGCTGGGACTTAGCATTTTCCTTATTTAGTTTGTTGAAACTAATATTCTTCAATATCTGACCATCAAGATTGCTAAGAGTTGGGACTCAGCAATTTGGCTAAACTTTTAGTACTTTACTAAAGAGTGTGAGCGTGTCAGCTTGGACACACTCTTATTCGGCATCATCTCCAAGAAATCCAAATAATTCCAGAATTCCAATAAATTCAAGAATTCAAAGTAACCTCTAAGAGTTCAATAATTCCAAGAAATCCAAGAACAGAATGAGAGCTGGGATTCATTCTTCCGCAACCACGTCTAACTCTAATAGACCAAGCTTAAGACAGAGCTCTTTGAGTCTGCCTTCTGCAAGAGGTTTGGTGAATATGTTTGCTAGCTGGTCTTCTGTCTAGATATAATCCACAGAAATGTCCTTTTCTCAACGTGGTCTCGAATGAAGTGATGTATGATATCAATGTGTTTCGTCCTTGAGTGATGTACTGAATTCTTTGTGGTACACATTGCATTGTTGTTGTCGCAGTATATAGCAACACAATCAGTGCTGACTTCATAGTCTTGAAGTTGTTTGATCCATAACACTTGTGTATAACAGCTCGCAGCAACTACAAATTCAGCTTCCATTGTGGATGTTGCGACGGAATGTTGCTTCTTGCTGAACCAGCTTATCAGCTTGTGAACAAGGAATTCGCATGTCCCACTCGTACTTTTTCGATCAATTCGGCATCCTCCGAAGTCTGAGTCTGAATATTCAACGAGTGTGAGATCTTCTGCTCTAGGGTACCAAATTCCTAAGGATTTCGTTCCTTTCAGATATCTGACAATCCTTTGTGCGTACTCCATGTGCGATTTCTTTGGATTTGCTTGATATCTAGCACATACACCTACAGCATAAGAAATGTCTGGCCTGTTGGCCGTTAGATATAATAGAGAGCCAATAATATCTTTGTATGTTGTGGGATCTACGGATTCGCCTTCTTCGTCCGTTGAAATTTGGCATGCTGTGCTCATGGGAATCCGCAGTGTCTTTGTCTTCTCTGGAAAAAGCTTGCTGATGAGATCTTTTGTATACTTCTTTAGGTGGATGAAGATCCCATCGTTGGATTGCTGAACTTGCAGACCTAAGAAATATAACATTTTTGCCATCATACTCATCTGAAAGTTAGTCTGCATAAGTCGAGCAAACTTTTCACATAGGGTTAGATTTCTTGATCCAAATATGATATCATCCACATAGATTTGGACGAGCAATATATCTTCAGCATCCTTGATCAAGAATAGTGTCATGTTGATCTTCCCTCTTCTGAATCCATTGTTCAACAGAAATTGTGATAACGTCTCGTACCAAGCTCTTGGGGCTTGCTTCAGATCGTAGAGAGCTTTCCTCAATCTGTACACCTTGTTTCCGCGTTCAAATCCTGGAGGTTGCTCCACGTAGACTTTCTTCTTTAATTCACCATTCAAGAATGCGCTCTTGACTTCCATCTGAAAGATAGTGAAACCATGATGTGCAGCATATGCTAGAAATAACCTGATTGCTTCCAGCCGAGCTACTGGAGCAAATGTCTCATCGAAATCTATTCCTTTGCACTGCGCATATCCTTTAGCTAAGCTACGAGTCTAGCTTTGTTGCGAATGATGAGTCCATTTTCATCGTGTTTGTTCTTGAATACCCATTTGGTTCCTATCACCGATTGATGTGTTGGTCGATCGACGAGATCCCATACGTGATTCTGCGTGAATTCTGACAGTTCTTCCTGCATTGCATTGATCCAATCAGCTGATTTAAGTGTGTCTGCCACTTTGGTAGGATCCTCCTGAGATATTAAGTAGGCTAGCATGGTGTTGTGTCTGGTTTGGATTAGATTTGTAAGATCTCCTAATATTGTTTATGTAGGATGATCTCTAAGTAGCCACTTCGTTCTTTGCAGTTCCGTGACTGGAATGACTAGACTGCTAGATGCTCCAATTTCACTTTTGGAAACATGTACGTCAACAAGTTGTAGATTTCTCAAGCTGTCTGCTACTCTTGTTGGGTTGACTTCTGCTGAAGGGTTGTCTTCTGACACATTGTCTGCTGGATTAGAGTGTGTTGGAGTAGTACACCTGTGCTCTGCAGCCTGCTCCTGGTTTACTTCAGCAATGTAGTCTTCAGCAATTCTCTCGCCATTTTGGGGATCCTCAGCAACATCTTCGTTTTGCTGATTGATTTCTCCTTCTTGAGTTCCCCCTTGAAATGTGAGTTCCTTGAGAGAATCTATGGTGACCTCAGCATTACCAGTTGCATCACCGACCATCTCGACTGTTTGCTGGTTAGTCAAGATCTATAGTGTAGATGATGATTCATTCATTAACCTCATCGAATCGATCGGTTCAGCTTCGGAAGAATTCAAGCCCAAAAGTTCATTGACATCATTGGTTTCATGAGTCACATCTTTCTGACTTCTCATGGTCCTGCGCATTAAAGTAGCTTCATCAAAAATAACATTGCATGTTATTTCCACAAGCTTGGTCGTCTTGTTAAGTACTCTATATCCCTTGTGAGAAGGATGTCCAAATCCTTGGAACACTCCTTCGTCAACTTTGGGAGAGAGAGTACTTAATTTCGACTTTCCATTATTATGGATATAACATGGTGAACCGAAAGCACAAAGATTAGCTAAGGAAGGCTTACGACCATGATATATTTCGTAAGGAGTTTTGTTGAAGAGAAGATTAAGTCCACTTTAAGTCTGCATTTAGCATGCGTTCATAATAGCTTCTCCCCATTATCCCTAACGATATGTATCGGCAAACATTGTTAGCACAACCTCCTTGAGAGTCTTGTTCCTCCGTTCTGCCAGACCATTCTGCTGAGGTATTCTTGCGGTGGACCTTTCATGTCCTATCCCAGCGTCGGCGCAGAAATCCATTAATGCACCATTATAGAATTCTATACCGTTGTCAGATCTTATCATTTTCACCGTGAGCTCTTTGTCATTTTGCACTCGAAGTATCAGCTCCGCCAGGACTATCTTTATCTCGTCCTTGCTCTTTGTCATCAATAATGAACAAAGTATAATTTTTATTACCTATGGTGGGTGGAGTCACTGGGCCAAATAAATCCATGTGCAACAGCTCAAGGATTCTGTTTGATGTGGCCTTTTCTGGGTTGGATCTGAAGGACGTCTTGGCTTGTTTTTCTTGTTGACAGGCTCTGCATATTCTTTCCTTCTTGAAGGTCTCTTTGGGTAGTCCTTGATAAGTTAGGATTTTCAACAACTTATCTGATCGTTCTTTGACTAATTGTGTGATGTTCAGATTGTTTTTAGTGTCTTTTTCGTGCATGAATTGGCTTTTGTGCTTGTAATGTCGTGTTTGATGAATCATGCAGGTTTTTTGTCGAAAATAGCGAAGAGTCGGTTCCCAGTTTCAAAACCACGTCGATCGACGGGGATGCCTCGTCGATCGACGCGGCAATTGAAGGTGAAGCGATCGACGAAGGAGAAGGAGAAAGGTCGATGGAAGCAACAAAGCCCACGTCGATCGATGCCATTCCACGTTGATCGACAAGGGTGTTTCATCAGCGTCGATCGACGCTGTTCTCCCACGGTCGATGCGCATGCGGGATTCCTAATCTGAGTCTGCTTTGAAGATAAAGACATATCTAATCCTAAAATTGGGAAATAATCAATTCATTCATCCATGTCATACTTGATAGGTAGATATCCCTGGAATCTGTACTTCTCATAATCGTTTTCATCAAAAGTAATTTAGTTTTCTATTTTAATTTTAATTAGCAAGTATTCAGATTTTCAAAATAACCAAAACCTAAAAATTTTATTTTTCCCTAACCAGAGTTTTGAGAACTAATGTTTTAGTACTTAGGATTTTTCGTTACTTCTTTCCCTGTGGGATCGATAATTTTCAT
The DNA here is from genome assembly GCA_026898455.1 of Plectranthus barbatus. Lineage (NCBI taxonomy): Eukaryota > Viridiplantae > Streptophyta > Magnoliopsida > Lamiales > Lamiaceae > Plectranthus > Plectranthus barbatus. The sequence goes on from JAPKLW010003611.1 coordinate 22,848, forward strand.
TTGCCGCTATATTATTAGCTCTGCTAAGTCGTTTGTTAAATTATTTAGCGATCAAATTTTGGCGCCGTTGCCGGGGAAAGAATAGAATTAATCTTACTATTGAAACTGTGATCAAAATACTGATTCAGGTTGTAATTTTCATTTTTTTTCTTTGTGTTTTCGTATTTTTTGTCGTTTACGTCGATCGACGTGATTTTCTGTCGATCGATGCGTGTGTCATTACCACGTCGATCGACACTATAGCTCGTCGATCAACGCCTTGGTGCTTTCTGATTTTCAATTTTTCAATTCCAGTTCGTTTCGTTTTGTTTTTAGTTTTACCTCACTACCTCATTTGCTGTACAGGTAGTGTATGCGTACAAGAGCTAGAGGAAAGGACCCGCTTTATTACTACCCGGACATTGAAGCCACTTGCAGAAAGATCCGAAAGAGTAAGCGTGCTCAGGAAGGCTCGAGTAATCAAACAATGGAAGACAACGTACCACCGCCGGTTATTCAACCGCAACCACCAATGCTAACTGCAGAGGAGCAAGCTATGCTTCTCCAAGAAGTTCAAGCTATGAGGGCACAGATCCAACAGTTCAACCTGGAGAGAGACCTCGAGAGGGACAATCCGAACGGAAGGGATGTTCGCCATAACCCACTGTTCGATGACAATCTCGATAATGGAGAGGATGACGACCTGAATCCTCCAGAGGAGTCTGACGATGAGGAAGAAGAGGAGGCCATGCAGAATCGATACAAACCTCGATTTAAGGAGACAGACTTCAGGATTGGCATCATTGCCAACAATTTTGAGCTGAAGACCGGATTGGTGCAGATGGTGCAACAAAATCAATTCGGAGGGAGAGCCACTGAGGATCCTTACGCACATCTGGATAAGTTCCTTATGCTCTGCAATACTGTCAAAATTGGAGGGGTCAGCAAGAGTACCATCCGAATGCGTCTTTTCGCATTTTCTCGAAGGGATAAGGCACAATCTTGGTTTACTGCACTGGACAAGGGAAGTATCAGCACATGGACTGAATTGAGGAATGAGTTTCTGGAAAACTTCTTCCCACCAAATGTCATCAGGCAGAGAAGGAAAGAAATCATCATGTTCGCTCAAAGACCCAATGAAAGCTTCAGTGAAACGTGGGAGCGATTCAAAGAGCTACTGAGGTCTTGCCCCGGACATGGTTTTCCGCCAGGAGAACAAGCAGAAGCATTCTATGAGGGACTCAATGAGAAGACCGTCAAGTTGGTGGACACCACATTAGGAGACACCATCATGACAAAGAGCGGAAAGAAAGCCATGGAATTCTTCCAAAAGATGGCCAACAACACCTAACGGTGGTCCTCCAATCGAACTCGGCCTGTGAAAGCAGTCGAAAAAGTGGTGGAAAAAGTTGCCGAACAACCTCATTTGGCAACTGAGTTGAAAAAGCTAAAGGAAGAGTTCGCTACACCGAAGCAAGAGAAAACTGTCGCTGCAGTTGAGACAATGCAAGTTCCACCTGATGGCGAGGGTGCCGAAGTAAACTTCATTCAAAGGGGCGGTTATCAAAATAACTACCGAGGAGGATATCAGCAACACAATCAGCAGCATAACCAGCCTTACGCTTATAATCATGCGAGGAATCACCCTGGATTTTCCTACGCAAACCCTCAAGCCGCGGAGCAGCCACCACCAGGATTTGCCGTGCAAGACGGGGCAGTTGTGGAGAAGAAGAAGCGAAATCTCGAGGAGATTTTGGCTAAATTTATGGAAGGCTCCACCGATACGGTAGCCAAGCTCAAGCAAGAAATCTCGGGTGTGAACACTAAGGTTGACCAGATGCAGAAGCATGTGCAGATCATTGAGAACCAAGTCAGTCAGATTGTCGATGCCCTTGGAACTAAACATAAGCCGGGACAACTTCCGAGCAACACTCAGGTCAATCCCAAGAACCAGAATCAGATGAACCAAGTGAACGTCATAACTCTGAGAGGGGGAAAATCCTATGAAGGACCAAAGCAGGCAGGGAAAGATACCCGGAAGGAAGGAGAAGCCGAGCAGGACGAAGAAACCATCACAGACGAGATCCCGTCGACCGACGCAGGGTCTCCGTCGATCGACGCAACTCCTGAGGCCACGTCGATCGACGCTGATCCTCGTCGATCGATGCCAGCCCCCATTCCACCTCTGAAGAAACCGCCTCTGCCATATTCGCAGCGGTTTGCCAAGACAAAGATGAACGAGAGGTATGCACAATTCCTGGAAACAATGAAGAAGGTGCATATCAATATTCCATTGGTCGAAGCCCTGCAAGAGATGCCCGGATACATCAAGTTTCTGAAAGACATGGTATCTCAGAAAAGACCTTTCTTGGAGCATGAGACGGTCAACCTGTTCGAAGAATGCAGTGCCATTATTCAAAAGAAGATGTCGATCAAAAGGGAGGACCCGGGCTCCTTCACAATCTCTTGCGTGATCGGAGGAGAAACCTTTGGGAAAGTCCTCTGCGATTCTGGAGCATCAATCAATCTGATGCCACTGTCAATCTTCAAGCGGTTAAAGATCGGAAACATCAAGCCCGCTACAATCTCACTTCAGATGGCCGATCGATCAGTTTTTTACCCGAAAGGCATCGTGGAAGATGTGCTGGTGAAGGTAAAAGATTTCATCATTCCAGCCGATTTCGTGGTGCTAGACATGGAAGAAGATAGGAACATTCCTCTGATCTTTGGAAGGCCATTCCTGAAAACCGGAGGGGCATTGATTAACATTCGAGATGACAAACTAACATTCCGAGTGAACAACAAGTCAGTTATGTTCTCAATCTACAAGGCAATGCAGAAGCACAATGAAGGAAGCTATCAAGAAGAATGACACATGATTAACTGCTTCAGCCCGGTAATGTCTTCTCCCTTCGCCTCTCTCAAAAGTGAACCGGATTTTCTGGAAAACTGCCGGCAACATTCACTGTTCTCGTCAACAAATCTGGACGAGGCAGAAGAGGGGATCCTGGATCTGGTTGTGGAGCTGGATGTGTTCGAGGGGATAACTTGAGAAAAAGAAACCAAGAGAGAACCGCTGCCCAACCACTACCGTCAGAATCAGCCGGAAGGAGACAGGGGGAGGAAGAAGTCGATCGACGCTACTGTCTCGTCGATTGATGCCCCTTTGAAGACCATGTTGATCGATGGGACCTCTCCGTCGATCGATGCTGACCTGGGATAGCCAATTTCCGACTCCGATCCACCACTTCTGGAACTCAAGATGCTTCCGGCACATCTCAGGTATGCATTTCTGGGTTCTGATGACACTTACCCTGTTATTGTTTCTGTCTATCTTACACAGGGGGAGTTGGACAAACTGCTACGAGTCTTACAGAAATATAAGTCCGCCATCGGATGGACTTTGGGAGATATCAAGGGGATCAGCCCTTCGCTGTGCATGCACTAGATCATCCTTGAAGAGGACGCCAAACCCATGAGACAAGCACAACGACGACTGAATCCCATCATGCAAGAAGCCGTAAAGAAGGAGGTTCTCAAACTCCTTGATCATGGCATGATTTACCCAATTTCCGACAGCAAGTGGGTGAGCCCTACACAAGTAGTAGCCAAGAAAGAGGGGATGCAAATAGTGAAGAATGATGATGGAGAGGAAGTGGCGACAAGACCGATCACGGGATGACGATTTTGCATTGACTACCGCGCTTTGAACACCGCCACGTGCAAGGATCACTTTTCTCTTCCCTTCATTGATCAAATGCTCGATAGATTATCCGGTTACCCTTTTTATTTTTTTCTTGATGGTTACTCAGGGTACAACCAGATAGCTGTGGCACCTGAAGATCAACACAAGACAACATTCACCTGTCCATACAGAGTATTCGCCTACAGTCGGATGCCCTTTGGACTATGCAATGAACCGGCTACCTTCCAGAGATGCATGATGGCCATCTTCCACGACTTGATCAAAGATGTCATGGAGGTATTTATGGATGATTTCTCGGTTTTTGGTAGCTCATTCGATGTTTGTTTGCAGAATCTGGCTACTGTACTCGAGAGATGCACCGAGACTAACCTTTGCCTCAATTGGGAGAAATGCCACTTCATGGTGCGAGAGGGGATTGTGTTGGGACATCGAGTATCAGCTGAAGGACTTGAAGTAGACCGAGCCAAAGTGATAGCCATTGAGAAGATGCCACCGCCAACAAATGTCAAAGCTGTCTGAAGTTTCCTATGCCACGTCGAATTCTATAGGAGGTTCATCAAAGACTTCTCAGAGATATCTCGGCCCCTGTGCAACCTGCTGGAGAAGGATGTTTCCTTCGTCTTTGATTATGAGTGTGTGAAGGCATTTGAGAGACTGAAAGAGGCACTGGTGACTGCGACAGTCTTCACCACGCCTGACTGGGATGAGCCCTTCACATTGATGTGCGACGCCAGCGACTATGCAGTTGGGGCAGTCTTGGGACAACTAAAAGGAAGGCTTTTCCATGTGATTCACTATGCCAGCAAGAGCATGAGTCCGGCGCAATGCAACTACACCACCACGGAGAAAGAGATGCTCGCGGTCGTGTATGCCTTCGACAAGTTCCGACCTTATCTTATAGGCTCCAAGACAATTGTCTACACCGACCATGCAGCCATCAGATACTTGTTCGCAAAGCAAGATGTCAAGCCAAGACTGATCCGGTGGATACTGTTGCTGCAGGAGTTTGACCTGGAGATCAAGGACATAAAAGGGAGCGAGAACGTGATCGCCGACCACTTGTCAAGACTCGAGCCACCGGTCGAAAGGGATGATCAGCAGATGACAATCCGAGAGACATTCCCTGACGAACAGATCTATGCCATGAGGGATTTGAAAGAGATGTACGAGTCCAAAACTCCATGGTATGCAGACTTCGCCAACTACTTGGTTGGCAGGGTACTTCCTCCGGACTCTTCCCCATATGCAAAGAAGAAGTTTCTGCACGATGTCAGATTCTACTATTGGGAGGATCCCTATCTGTGGGCCACAGACTGTGGCGTAGATGTGCTGATGGCGTTATCCGCCGCTGTGTGCCCCAGTTCGAGTGGCATCAAATCTTCGAAGTCTGCCATTCATCTCCTAGTGGCGGCCATCATTCAGCCAACCGGACGACATTCAAAATTCTCGCCAGCGGGTTCTGTTGGCCATCTATCTAAGAGATCTATCGTGGATGGATTACGAGTTGTGATCACTGCCAAAGGACCGGCAATATCTCGCGGAGGGATGAGATGCCACAAACGTCGGTTATTGAAGTCGAGATCTTTGATGTTTGGGGGATCGACTTCATGGGACCTTTTCCGCCATCCCAGGGGTTCTCATACATTCTTCTGGCAGTGGACTACGTATTGCGATGGGTTGAGGTCGTTCTAACGATCACAAATGACTCCAAAGTGGTCATCAAGTTCATGCAAAAGCTCATAACAAGATTTGGGACGCCAAGAGCCTTGGTAAGCGATGGGGGATCCCACTTTTGCAACAAATGGCTGACCACTCTTCTTGCGAGGTACGGAGTCAAACACCGAGTCACCACTCCATATCACCCTCAAGGGAATGGGCTGACAGAGTTGTCCAACCGATAAATCAAACAAATTCTGGAAAAGACGGTGAAGCAAAGAAAGGATTGGGCGGCAGTACTTGATGATGCATTATGGGCATACCGCACCGCCTACAAAACACCCATTGGGACGTCACCGTACCAGCTGATTTTTGGGAAGTCCTGTCACCTGCTAGTGGAGATGGAGCACAAAGCTTGGAGAGCAGTGAAAGAACTGAACCTGGATTGGAGGACAGCCGCAGAAGAGCGAGCCATGGTATTGAATGAGTTTGAAGATTTTCGGGATGAAGCTTATGAGAACAATGTCATCTACAAGAATCGAGCGAAGAGATTCCACGACAAGAGGATTCGCTCACATGTGTTTCATTCCGGTGACAAAGTTCTCCTCTTCAAATCCTGTCTTCGATTCATGCCTGGAAAGTTGCAGTCAAAGTGGGCTGGACCATACACCGTGATTTGTCAATTCATGAACGGTGTAGTTGAATTAGCCGGCCAAGATGGGAAGAACTTCAAGGTGAACGGGCAGAACCTGAAACCATACTACACCCCACTTCAAGTCGAAGCGGTGGAAAAGTATTACTTGAATCGCCCTTGAACTGACAGGTATTGTCGAGCTAGCGACATAAAACCAAGCACTGGTTGGGAGGTAACCCAAAAGTTTACTGCTTTCTTTATTTCTGTTATTTTAAATTCAGTTGAGTCGAGTCATCTGAGTTTCGTATTTTTAGAATTTTTTTCAAATTTTGTCGAGTCCAGTCATCTGTCGGGGCCACATCGATCGCTGCCTTTTGGCGTCGATCGAAGAGTGTCTCTGGCCTTCGCCGATTGACGCCACTCCACGTCGATCGACGAGGAAGTTTTTGGCCACATCGATCGACGGGGGTGCCTCGTCGATCGACGCGAACAATTCAGACCCCAGACAGAGACGGGTTTAAAACCCAAAACCCCTCATTCTTTCCCTCACAAACACACACGCACGATTTCTCTTCTCTCCCAAAACACTCCCCGAATTTTTCTCTCCAAATTCGTCGCTACAATCCACGGTATGTATCCTAAACCTCTCATCTTCGATTATTTCATAAGTTTTGAAGGATTTGAGCTTGATTTTGATGAAAATTGAACTTGGTGCCCTTGTTTCCATTTTTATATTTTTGTCAATTTTCGTTGCGATTCATGGTGATTATTCGATATGGTTAGTCGTTTTAGTCGATACACTTGCTTGTCATGGATTTGTTGCTTTGATTTCATTGAATTTGACGAACGTGAGTTTGGGGGATAATTTTTGTTGGTGGTGTTGTTCTTGTCATTTTGCTTTGGGGGAAAATTCTTTCAACTTTAGATGCAGTATGCTAGAATAGGAGTTGAAGTGCGTGAATGTCGAATCAATTTTGCATGGGTAGGTACATTTTGTGGATAATTGCACATTTTGTCATATTGATATTTGGGAATTTTTGTGAAGATTATTGATGGGCTTTGACACCTTCCCTACTACCCTTGCAGTTTATCATGGAGTTTCGCCCAACATTTGCAAACAAGGTCTATGAGAGACGCTTCAGAAAACTCTCAAGTGACGAGTTCACCGTCCGACAGACACTCTACCCATGCCCGACGACAATGGAGAGGCTGGGAATTCAAGCTGATATGAAGGCTCTCTTGGATAGAGTGAATTGGAGTGCTTGGATGACAGCGAGGTGGCCAACATATTCGTCGCTTGTCCTGGAGTTCCTGGCCTCACTCCATGTCTATGAGGTTCAGCTGGAGTCAGAGCTTACCACCATAGCCTTCCAACTTCTGAACGAGCATTACGAGATGCCAAGGGGCACTCTTGAAGAAATTTGGGGAGTCCGGAAAGGGGGAGTTGGGATTCTTCCCCCGAGCTTTGACATTGCCCGATTCTGGAGCCAGATAGCAGCCGATGCTAAAGAGGACTTGCGGGAGTTTGACTCGGGGAATTTGAAGGCTTCCTCCATTGACAACCCAGTCTTCCGGTATCTTCAGAGGTGCATGGGGGTGTCGATCACTGGCCGACATGAAAGCGGCAAGGCAAGAGTGGGAGAGTTGTTTGCCCTCTACTGCATGCTGACAGGGGAGGAGTTCAGCTTTGCGGTGCTTGTGATGGACCATTGGAGGCATCAGATCAAGGCCTCCAAAAGCAACATTTGGAGCGGGGGATTGATCACCCCAATTGCAGAGCATGTGAGCATTGACTTGACCCAGATTGAGGCGCTCGAGGACGACAACCGAGGCCTTGGCGCCGAGGTTTTGGTGAAGATGTTGATGCTTTCACCACGGGAGTCAGGGTGGTCCCTGCGGATGTCCAATGGGGACAGATTTCCACTTCCACAGAGGGACCTCACTCACGTTACTAATTATCACTTCCGTGATAATTGGTTGATGAGCACACCCGCCCATCTGAGGCTCATGGTCGGAGCACATGGAGGACCCGGTACCTCCAGACTTCGTCACCGCCCGCTGACTCGACCGGACCAGCGATCGCCACAAACTCCCCCAGCCGAGCCCGAGGATGAGGAGCCAGAGGATGAGAGGCATGATGGAGGAGGGGGGCAAATTCCTGATCAGACCGGTGGACATTTTTTCAGCCACTTCGCGGGAGAGTCTTCATCTTCTGGGGTGGATATAGCGATGATCTACCAGTTCATGCAGCAGCAGGCCGCTTTGCATTCAGAGGAGCATACCCGGCAGGCGGACTTTCGCCAGCACGTGACCACGATGCTCAACACCCTCGACATGCAGATGCAGCGCCTCCTCTTGAACACCGATCCCGACTCCGTCTACCTCCGACGCCAGAGAGAGCACCAGGACCGCCGACGGCGACTACCCGTGTGATCATCTCCCGATGTTGAGATGGAGGATCCTCCGGAGGAGGAATGAGGTACCGTTTCCTTTTTCCTTATCTAACTTTCAAACTTGTTTTACTCGAAGATGAGGATAGGAAAAGGGAAACGTTTGTTTTTTTATTTTTCTGCTTTATTTTAATTTTTCGTTGTTTCGTTGTTTTCTATTTTTGTTTTTTCTGAACCATCACCATCCTTGTTCTTTTGCTTCAGTGTGAACAATTGCTCTCTGCAAGGTTTTTCACTCAAAATTAGTATTTTTGAACTTTTGATTTGTGGTACTTGTTCTGTGTTGAATAAGTGTTGAACTCTTGATTTGTGGTACTTGTTCTGAGTTGAATAATCTTGAGCATTGTTTTAGGAGCTTTTGAACATAGGGCAGTCGGAACTACTTTTGATTATGTTGGTGTTGGAATTGAATACTTGTCTTTCCTTGAAATTGAATTGTTGATTGTTAATAGAGATATTTGTTGATTAAGAAAGATAATCTGTGTGATAGAGTAGCCGATGATAGGAGCTATTTTTCTTGATAAGTTGATCTTTGAAGTATAAATTTTTGCATGATAACTGTTTGGAATTTGGGTAATTATTGAGGAGTAACGAAAATTTCTACCTTGTGAGAAATTGAGCCATCTTTTCGTTTGATGAGTGACAAGGTTATTAGATTTACTTCCTAGAATTTGACGAATTTCTCTCTTGAGGTTTCATTAAGTGTGGTAATAGGGTGGAAATGATTTTAGGCATGTTCTTTCGTAACCCATCTCCCATACACTAACCTTTAAATGCCACTCATAGCCCCTTTGAGCCTTGAAATTTTTTCTTTCTTTGATTAGGAGGGTTGATGGACAAGAAATTGTGATTTATTGGATGATGTGGATTATGGGATTGTGATGCGAGGTTGTGTACAAAAATAGGGGTTCCTGTGGGTAAATTAAGAGAAAAAAAAAAGAGTGAACATTGGTGAAAAAGAATGAAAAGAGAAGAGAAAGAGAAAGTTTGAAAAGAAAAAAACTTCATATGTGTAGTTCACAAAAGTCAAAATAAAGCTTAGAACCCTGAAAATTACAAAAGAGAAGGAACAAGATTGTGTGTTAAAAGAACAGAAATCATGTGGGCAAGATATGCTAAAGACTTAGTGTTTGAATGTAATATTTTAAGTCACTTAGCCAAAATATCCTACCTCTTAGGTAAGCCACATTACAACCAAGTCAATACCTTTCTGATTCCCTGAAAAACCACACTAACAAGCAGTGGAGAGATGAGAAATTTGTCAAACCTATGGTGAGGTAAACTAAAACTTTGAATGAGTGAAATTCAAGCCCTTTACTTGATTGAGCAATGAGTGCAAACACTGCCCGGTGAGGTTCCTCCTCAATAATTTAACAATGAGAAGTATCAGCTCCGCCAGGACTATCTTTATCTCGTCCTTGCTCTTGAGTAGCCACACCCACGTGTACCTAGAATAGTCATCAATAATGAACAAAGTATAATTTTTATTACCTATGGTGGGTGGAGTCATTGGGCCAAATAAATCCATGTGCAACAGCTCAAGGATTCTGTTTGATGTGGCCTTTTCTGGGTTGGATCTGAAGGACGTCTTGGCTTGTTTTTCTTGTTGACAGGCTCTGCATATTCATTCCTTCTTGAAGGTCTCTTTGGGTAGTCCTTGATAAGTTAGGATTTTCACCAACTTATTTGATCGTTCTTTGACTAATTGTGTGATGTTCAGATTGTTTTTAGTGTCTTTTTCGTGCATGAATTGGCTTTTGTGCTTGTAATGTCGTGTTTGATGAATCATGCAGGTTTTTGGTCGTAAACAACGAAGAGTCGGTTCCCAGTTTCAGAACCACATCGATCGACGGGGATGCCTCGTCGATCGACGCGGCAATTGAAGGTGAAGCGATCGACGAAGGAGAAGGAGAAAGGTCAACGAAAGCAACAAAGCCCACGTCGATCGACGCCATTCCACGTCGATCGACGAGGGTGTTTCATCAGCGTCGATCGATGCTGTTCTCCCACGGTCGACGCGCATGCGGGATTCCTAATCTAAGTCTGCTTTGAAGATAAAGACATATCTAATCCTAGATATTGTTTGATACATCCTTCACTATTATAAATAGTCATGTGTAAGTTTGGTTTTGGGTGTGGAAATCATTAGAGCAATTAAGAGATTTTAGTATTGAAGATTTTTAAAAGATTTCCAAGGTTTTAGAGTTTTATGTTTGAAGACAAAGTTTTGTGGGAAGACCATCAGATCCAAGTTTTTATGCAATTCAGGTTTTATTTTACTATGATGAATATTACTCTAAATATGTGTAACTAATCTCTTCCTCAGATTCTAGGGTTTCGAACTATCAATGTATGCATGTTTTGATTAATTGAGTTATTTTCCCTTTCCCTTCGTAGATTGTGAAATCTGAGTTTAATTCATAATCTTGAGTTTGTTGGCCACATCTTAGGGTTAACTAGTTGATTACTTGAGACGTAACTGTAATAGTTTTCAATGGAAAGAGATTTTCACAATATAATCTGATTTCTTGTCGTAACTGAAGGAGATTGATTGTAGGGATAAATCTGTAGATCTTTGGAGTTAGTTAATTTATCTTGAGACCGAGCGGAGATATGTAATTAATTAATCTACTTTATGAATTGTCCAACAAAGAAGTTCATAATACCTTTCTGATGTTTCACTGCGAAGAGGAATTAAATTGGGAAATAATCAATTCATTCATCCATGTCATACTTGATAGTTAGATATCCCTGGAATCTGTACTTCTCATAATCGTTTTCATCAAAAGTAATTTAGTTTTTTGTTTAATTTTAATTCGCAAGTATTGAGATTTTCAAAATAACCAAAACCCAAAAATTTGATTTTTCCCTAACCAGAGTTTTGAGAACTAATGTTTTAGTACTTAGGATTTTTTGTTACTTCTTTCCCTGTGGGATCGATAATTTTCATTTGCCGCTATATTATTAGCTCTGCTAAGTCGCTTGTTAAATAATTTAGCGGTCAGTCTTGTATCAATGTTATTTTTGGCAATATAATTTATAGTTTTAAAGTTTACATGCGTTAGCCTTTTGTGTCATAGTCAGTTTGTCTCTTCTTTGCTGAATGCTATGAAGCATGATGCTTACTGACCACTTTCCCAATTAACGACATAGAGTCCTCCTTTCCTGATTCCTCTAAGTTTTACTTCTCCAGTGATCCTGTCAGCAATTTCACAACTGTTGGTCCCGGATATCAGGGTATACTTTGGCAGCGGAAATTACGTAAGTTCGTTTCTTGCACTCTGCTGGTTACACAGCTGACTGGGACCTTGTCAGCTGGTAAGTCAACTGGCAACTGAGTATTCAGCTGACTGGCAACTGGCTGGTCAGCTGATGACTCAGGACTTAGCTAGTTTTAGAGTCGAGTTTGCACAGTTATAAACTGGTTTCAGTTATACTCCAGCACTTGGGTGCTGGGTTTTAAGTCAGTAATCAAATGCTGAAAGCAGTAAATAACAAGGATATTTTATAGTGGTTCGATCAACTGATCTACGTCCACTCTCCAGTCGAAGCACTGGAAATTCACTAAAGAGTGCAATCTGGTACAAGAGATCCTACGATCTATTTCCAGCTGGTAGATGCCTCGTCTACCAGTTCACTGGATCAACCGCTCCCGGTCCTTGTCCTTCTTCAACTCTTGTCAGCTGGATGGAGTGCGAGCACGTCACTTCAACCTCCACCGGTACCACTGACGACGTGGGTGTTTAGTTCTCCCAAGAACTTGACTCTTGCTGGCGGCAAAACTGCCCGTAATAACTCTGGAGCTGGCTGGCTCAAGAGCTGCTATGTTCTTCCTCGGAACGAGAAAGAACACCAAATGAGATCAATAACTCACAAGCTAGAAGCTTGGAGTCTCGTGTTTGAATAAATCAACACACGGATAAGCTTTATGAAAAGCCTCGAAAGACTGCTTGTTCGCTGATATGAATGCGTTTGAGCTTTCGGTAGGTCAAGAGTGTTAAGAGTGGGCAAGAGTATTGAATGCTGTTGGATCTCACGTATTTATAGACGTGAGATTCAGATTCAAATACTAGCCGTTTGGACACATCCGGAAAAGTCTCTGTCCTCGCATGTCCTTCTGCAGGCGGCAGGTAGGAATTTCCGGAAAGCGCCATACCTTTGGTCGCTTTATCTGACACAGATCTCTTTGTGTCAGAACGACTCTATTCGTCAGTACGAGGAATCGGAACTGGTAGTCTTGAACTGATAGACTTTAAGGTATCCTCCTTAAAGTCATACTCTGTCAGTTACTTCCTCAGACGAATCTTCTTTTTGTCTCTAAGTCTTCGGGAGAGCGAATCTTCAATTCTGCTGATAACCTCCGACTGGTAGATCATACTGGTGATCTTGTGCTGGCAGTCTCTGCTGGTGACTTTCCTTAGCACAATCAAGGTCTACCAATTCGTCTGATGTTATCTCTTGGAATCTCCCGTGACTGGTGGCTTCACCGCTGGTGAATAGTGTCAGCCAGAACACATATTCTGCTGGTAAGATCTCTCAGCCTCCTGCTGGTGAAATCTTCCCAACTGGTGAATAGTGACCAGTCAATAGCTCAACTCTATGCTGATGAACAGTGTCAGCATGAGTCTTCGTCAGCCGCTTGCTGGTGAGACTTCTCTCAACTGGTAAGCACATCTCATGCTGGTGAACAGTAGCCAGCATGAGTCTTGATCAGCTGCGACTTACAACTCAAAATACCTATACAGGACTTTACATTTGAAACTAGAGCTATTCTAGAGACAAACTGACGCTGGTTGGACTTAGGATTTGATCCACCAAAACACCAAACTAGAATCTAAGCAAGTATCTACTGGGGAAGGGAAACTTAGCCAAATTTCCCAACAATTTCCCCCTTTTTGGTGCGATCAAAGCCTAACCAGCGAGCACTCAGCTGATGAGGAAAGAATTACACAGTATTTCAGGGTTTTACAAAATAAACCTATCAGATCTAAACCCATGAAACTACTTCCTCACATCAGCTCTAACCTAAAAATCTTCCCCCTCAAACTGGGAGAGATATTGCTCGATTAATTTATGAAGTAAAATCAGAGCCAGGTTAGAATCAGCAAATATCAAAATGAGTGCTGGTGCTGATTACACTGAATGTGTAAGTTCAGCTGGTAAGTAAAAAGTTGACATTAGTTGGACAATGAGAAATTGTCGTCAACCCGTCAGTAATCAATCCATTAATGATGTTACAATTACAAGTACAGGATTAAAAACTGACTAGTCTAACTGATACAAAAATTACTTACACAAAAAAATGAAGAGTACAAGACTTATGGCCGAGATGAGGATCCAGGTGATTGATTGCGATTAGCTAAATTCCTCAAGATCTCTGTGAGAGCCGCCATGTCTTGTTCCCTCTTCAAACGCTCCTCAGCAGCAATCCGGCGTTCTTCCGCAGCAAGCCGAGCCCTTTCCTCATCAGCGACTGCTCGCGTCCTTTCCCCCTCTTGGATCCGCGCCAAAAAGGAGTTCACCCCAGAGGTGAAAGCCTCCATTTGTTGCGCCATCTCTGCTCGGTAGGAAGAAAAGCGCTGGTCCATCCTGGCATCAATGAGAGCAACCAGTTGCGCAGGCGGATGGACCTCGGAAAGAGGCTCTGCTGACAGGGCCAACGAAGTGGGGGGCTCAACAGATGAGGCTTCAGCCATCACTATATCAGCGCCAGATGCCCCATCCACAACTTGCTCTGCAGCGGCTGATGCTTCTGCTGGGACTGCAGCGGCTGCTGGTGCATCTGCTGGGACTGCTGATGCTGCTGCTGCTGCTGACTCCTCTTCTGCGGCTGACTCCTCCACCAGCATCGCAGCTGATGCTGGCGGGACTTGTTCAGAAACTTCTTCCACCACCTGCCAGTCGATGTGCTCCAGCTCCACAACAATTGGAACAGCAGCGATGGCAGGGATCAGCCACAGACCACGCGAGGGATCCTCCTCCACAATATGGTCTACCATCAGAGCGCAGGCAGCCATGTCGAATAGAATAGCATGGTAGGGAGGGATCCTCGGGAGGGTAACCAGCACTTTGAGGCGACTGAGCGCGTACGTCAGCTGATACCCCCGGCTGGTTTGTCGGAACTGGAGGAAGGGTAACTTGTGCTTCTTCGGTGGTGGGAGGCCGGAGCTTCCAGTCAGCTGCCTAAACTGAGCAATCTTCAACAAGCGACGCTCGATCCTCCTTGAAGACAGCTGCTGGGGGCAATCAGGATCCGTGCCCATGAAGGCATTGGCCCACTCCTCCTCTGCTCTCCAGTATCCTAGACCCAGCCTGGCATAAAGCACTGCCCGCTTCTCCACCGTCAGCAGGCGCTGGCATCTGTCAAAAATCTTCCATCTCCGGAACTCTTGAAACAGCTCCGGGTCCACTCTCCAGAGTCTACGATAGCTGGCCATCATCTCGTCATTGACGGCATTCTCGACCTCAGCTGTGATGTTTTCAGCATACTCGTAGAGAGTGGAGTTGAAATATTCAACTGGCTGCAGGGGCAGACACCAGTCAGTGATTCTGGAGGCGTAAAAAGACTGGTGGGGGAGACCGCTGGTAGGGATTAGGTTGAATGCAGATGGCTCTGGCACTCTTGAATTTTCAAATGCAATTCTCCCGCGGTGCTCCCACCGATGTACCCCTGTGATGAGCGACTGGAAGTCGTCCTCATCAATCAGTTGATGCTCGTGGATGCAGAGCATGTACTGTCGCCTGGCTGAGCGCGCACGCTTAGCTGGTGGTGTTGAGGATGCTGCTGGACGCCCAGAAGTTGATGTCGAAGCATCTGTAGATCGGGGGCGACTGGCAGAAACTTGGGCCTTATCTTCAAAATCTGGGAACAAGTCCCTTGGCCTCATCCTCTGCACCATGGAGTGAGAAACCACCTCCTCAGCTGGCTCCTGCTCTGGCTCTTCAGCCATCTCCTCTGCATCATCCTCTGCCTCCTCGGATTCAGAACTGACATCCAAGAAGCTCGCCTTCTCCTCCGCCAGTTTTTCCGGGGTGGTCGCCCGCTCATCAACTCCTCCGCTGGCAACCCCTTGCACTGCCAGCGGGCCTTCTTCAGCAACTCCGCTTCCGCTGGCATCCCCTTGCGCAGCCAGCGGATCCTCATCTTTCGCATCAGCACCGCTGGCATCCCCTTGCGCAGCCAGCGGGCTCCCAGCCTCTTCCTCATCCGGCTGGTAGTGCTCGACTATGGACATGATGTCCTCGTCGACTCCCATCACCAGCAGGCGCTGATAAGTATCTTCTGGTAAAAG
>JAPKLW010003612.1:0-38564 GCA_026898455.1 Plectranthus barbatus
ATTAACATAATAAAAAATAATTAATGGTATTATTACTGAAAATAAATATAATTATATTAACACAAATAATGCAATTCCAATCCGATAACTATTAAATAACTAAAGAAAATAAAACAAACATCTTCTATTAATATGCCAAGACACTTGTATTCAATCTGAATCCGACACAAATTTTCGGTGTGCTTAATATATCAGAGTCGATAAGCCTCAATTCAAAGTCATTATTATAGTACACATTTTTGTTAATTACTCCCTTTATATCACAAAATTAGTCTTATTTGGTTTCGGCACAATAACAAAAGATATAAAGACAAGAGAAATTAATAATTTACTAGTGTGAATAAATTATTTTTCTATTTTTGATAATAAAGCTATTATGTAGGATAGATACAAATAAAAAATAAAACTAATTTCATGAACGAGAGTAATACATTTTTAGATGTTTCGTTGGAGTAACATATTTTAAAAGTCTTTTAATCCAATTGATCTATGCGCCCAAGCCCATGAAGTGAAATGGAAGTAAAGGCTCAAGAGCCAGCCCATTAACGCCGTTCATCTTTAAAAAAAAAAAAAAAAAAACCCTAATCCTACAACTACAATCCAAACCCATCCTCTTCATTTTCCATAAATAAATAGAGGCTGAAAGCTAAGCACGTCACTCTTCAATTCCTCTAATGGCAAATTTCGTTTACATTTTCATTATGTTTTTTATTCGTTTTTTTTTTTTTTTGAATTATGTCTCGAAGAATGATGGCGGCGGCGATGATGCTAAACTCTAAGGCTTGTTTCACAAAACATTCGCAGTGGCCGCCTAAGTGCTTTCGCCTTCGCCGGGCTTGAGAGCGCATGCTGCTTTTTTCCTTCCTTGGATGTCTGAGCCGCCTCCATCTCTTTCTTCAATTTTGCTCTTTCCATCGTTTGGTTTTTGTAATTCGTGTATAGTATTATTCGTATTGTAATAGAACTTAGGTGCTGATGACCGAACAAAGGAGACGCTCGAGTTTTGAAGAAGTGTTTGTGCATGAAACTTGGTTTCACTAAGTATGACCAAGGGCTATACTGAGTTTGGGTACTCAGTATAGCGTTTACCATACTGATTTATGAGAAGTCAGTATAAGGGTTGTCTATACTGACTATAGAATGTCAGTATGGAGACCTTAGTTCGTAAGCATGTGTAACACAAGACAAACCAAGTTTAGTCAAACTGAAAAGCATATGATCTCTAAGTAAAAGTTAGTACGAGGAAGTCCCATACTTAGATTCCTCGGACTAAAACTGAGTCTGGCAAGAGCAGGTAGAAAGTACATGGAAGTAAACCTTTTCAAAGCAGAGCAAACCTACCAAATAATGGCTATGATTGGACGACATTCCTCTTGTCTCTAACGACTGGAATTGTGTGTCTAACGGGCAGAAATTCAAACAACCAAGGATTTGCCAATAAATAGCTTTACATTTCAACCAAAAAAGGTTACGAACTTACGAGAGAAGATAAGCTCGCACTCTGTCAATTTGTCTTCTGAAAAGTTCTTTGTTATTCTGTGACTTTGTTCACGAGGCTTGAGTTTCCAACTCAAGTTAAACATTCTGTGCTTATGTTTATAAGCACGAGGCTGAAGCTCTAAAGCTAAAGCTACACTTTGGTGAATATTACTTTCCTAAGTAATATTTATAGCAGTCAGTGTTTTACTCTGGAACAATGATTCTTACGGGCGTCTAGCCACCAAGCCGAGTTATAGGAAGAACGAGCAAACATCCTAACCACCAGGAAGAAGGTTGCGGGGTCCGTCCTCACTTCAACCTGAAGAGTAAGTCTGCAAGGAGTTCCTAGGTGAGTGACAACAACAAACCGAAGGACGGAGTGCTGACGGGCTATTCATAGATCGTAAGGAGGCTTGTATCAAACTTAGTGGATTCCTGATTAAGTTCGGAAGAGTGGAAGTAGGATTTTTAAGTCCAAACCACTATAATATCCTAAGTCATTTACTTGCTTTCATTTAAGATTTAGCATACTTAATTACCCCATACTTACTTTTAAAATTTTCAATACTTGGCTAAGTATTGAAGTGTATACTTGTGAAACTTACTTAATAGCCTTCTAAGCTTAAAACTTACTTTCATAAACCCAAAACTGAGTTTCAGTCAGTTTCGGAGAATAAGTGCAAGTTAAACATACTCTCCGCTACATATCATAGTTCTCTAATTTCGGGACCAATAAGTGTTATCACATGCCAAGCTTTTTTTAGAATAAGGTTGTGTTGAGTTGTTTAGGACCGGACTATTTCCTTTCATTTGTTTGTTACTTGTGATATAAGCTCAGGTTATCCAAGATGGCACACATTATAAAGCATCCAACGTATTCCCCAGAGACTTTCAACATATGGAAGAAGTGCTCGTTGATCAAGCTAAAGAATGTCCATCCAAAGATGGTGGAGGTTCTATCTAACGGACCAATCAAGATCACGAAGGTGAACACTCAGCTCGGAGGAGCAGCAGGTCCAGAGATAGTAGACAAGGCTTATGCTGAGTGGACCATCGATGACAAAGTCCGTTACCAGCTAGACTCAATCGCCATGGAGCTGATTCTCCAATCCCTACCAGAGCCACTGGTTACAGAAGCTCTTGAGTACGATACTGCTAAGCAGGTATGGGATTTTCTTGGCACCTTATGTCAGGAAACAGACCAGATGAAGTGGAGAAAGCTTCAAGTTTGCGTGACAAGTACGAATCCTTCCAGCTTCTTAATGAAGAGTGTTGTGGGTGTTTTTAGTGAAGAGATGAGGAGCCCAAGAACAACAGTATTGGTAAATAATCTGATGCGTATATTGAAATGGCAGGTAGGAATTCTGATCACGGATGATTAAACGAATACAAGGAAAGATGCGAATCTAGATAAGTAGTATTAAAAACAATAAATACAGAACAAATCGTGCTATATTGAGCTATAACTTTGTTGCGATAATTCTCACTTTTTTCATCCTCCTCAGATCATGTTCTTCCAGAAATATATATAGCCATTTTTGGAATAACGCTTCACTCTTGAACTCCGTGATTTTCGCCGGGCTTTATTGCTGATTTATCCGTTTCACGATCAAGAGGACCCGTTCTTCCCTATTTAAACACGCTTTTAATATCGAACCATAATTTTGAATCTTTCACAGCTCGAAATCATAATGACCGCCCCATATGTCGACCTCTGATTTCAACTCTTCATGGATCAAATAGCTAGAAACATTTTGTTCGACCTATGATAATGGACTTTTCGGCCCGATGGTCAGCCCATGTATCAAATGGGCTTGTGTTCGCGATTTAAATGGGCTTTCATAATTTTCAGCCTCAACAATAGCCCCCTCGACTTACAAGTTACTTCCGAAAAGAAGCTTGTTAAGTCGAGCTCAATTTCGAGAATATCTACAGATGTATGGCTCATCAGATTCTCCGAAGAAGATCTGGATTAATGAGATATCGTATTCAGACATCTTTTCGGCTGGAAGAATCTATTCCTCTATGGGGATATCTTCCAATTCGTACTATTCCGTAAAATAGCGATGAACGCCGGCGAACATGGCCCGAATCCATAGTTCGCATTTTTCCTGACAGTTCGGGGTTCCGTCGTACAAGCCATCTGGTTTTACTCCTCGAAATGGATTTGCGAAGTATGATCAGAGTTCGATTTTTATCAAAGCATTGTTAATAGTTGAATCGATATATAGCTAAAACGTTTCAAATTTCCCGCCCATTATCACAGCAATGGCATTTGCGTAATTTCCGAAAAAATTACAGGCTAATTACCGGAAGTCAAACAGTCACACCCCCTTTTAAGCGTTTCCCGAGAACCACTTCCTTCATCTTCCTGCAACTCTCTTTTGTCTTCATTCCTCCGATCACAAGTTCCGTCGTTCGAGATTCAGGTAACATACTTCTTCCCTGCATATTTTCTATATATGTTTTCTTAATCGCATTTTATATCCTCCTCCAGCCTGGCACATCGTTCGCTAGATTTTGATTCTGATTTTCCTCGATCATTTACTATTTTCGATTAGGTTTTAGCCCCTGTCCACTTGATACCGCCGTCGCTTAGAAACATCATGGCTCACGATTCCGACACCCATATTCCAACACCGCCTTTCACCCCTTCTCCCGAAAGGGACCCTTCCACCAATCTAATCGCCCAACCAAATTGGGATTTAATCTTCCAAGACCCAGAAACATCCCGCCGTCCCGGGAAGGAGAAAGTCGTCGCCGAGGCATCTGAGGAACTCCCATCATCTTCTGATTCTGAAGACGATACCCCTATCGCCGAGACCTTCCGCCGTCTAGAAACAACTCTGAAGCCCACAGACGGTGACGACCCAGACCCTCAACTTCCCGACAGGACATCAGACCATTCGCCGGTGGTCAGTGGGTGGACCCTTCCCACAGATTGGTCCACACATAGAGTTCTTGGGGCTATTTCTTCGATCACTAGGGACGATATGCTCGCCTTGGCTAATTCTGTCCCATGCTTGGGAGCCACCTATATCCGCCCCAAGCAAAATCGAAGATGTTTCGACCCGCCGGCCGCCTTCGCAGCCTTCTATACCGCCGCGATGGAGAATGGAGTTGGCCTCCCGATTCATCCCTTCTTCAGCGAAGTCTTGGCCTCTTATAATATTAGCCCCTTTCAACTAGCCCCCAACAGCTGGTGCCACCTAGTCGGGGTATTCTTAGTTTGGATGGACTTAGGTTTAGGCCTCCCCACAGTCCGGGAGTGGCATTACATGTATAGAATGAACCAATGCCGCGACAAACACTATTTCTACTTCACCAGATGGAAGACAGGACGAACACCTCTTGTACAGAAACCTCCGATGAATTCCCCTAATTGGTGGAACACGTACTTTTTCCTCAAACTCAACCCCTCGAACCCCGAATTCATTAGCCGTGGAGGAGCCCCAATAAGTAGGTCATTTATTAAAATGTTCATCATTTATTCTCGTACTAACCTTTCCCCTTTCTTGCAGTCCGAGAGAGAACGATCCTCTCCCCTTCCGAGCAAGCAAGGATCGATCGTGCTTACGACGTCAGCATCAGCGACCGTGAGTGGCCCAAGCTTCAGCTCAGTCGATTTGTGACCTCTCATCATTTCCTGGATCACAACTGCCACATCAACGACCTTCCAGATAACATGAGGAGTCACGGTCCTTCCGCTGAACAGGTTGCTCGAGCCTTGTGTGAAAAGAAGAGAGCCCGGGAAGAACTCGAGCTGAAACGCCGCAAGGAGAACCCTCCAAAGAGATTCGCCACTTCATCGAGCCAACACCCCCCTACTCCTCCTCCGATCAAGCTCTCAGATCCTCCGAAGGACACTCGCCTCACCCCTGCATCGGACTCTTCCCGCAAGGAGTCCGATCGCAAAAAGGAAAAAGATGGGGGATCATCCGACCGTCGCCTCCGTGCTTCAGATAAGGAAAACACTGATCGGGATAAGGACTTCGATCCAAAGGAGAACTTGGACAGGTCTCTGATCAGGTCGCAGACGGCTCCACCTAATGCGAAGGTCGACTCGTTCCTTGTTCATGCTCGGAAGCTGCTTCTCAACCCACCCCCACAAGATCCCTTGGCTGGCACTCTGTTCAATAGACTCGCTCGCTTCGAGCAGCACCAACTAGAGGTAACCCATTCACTAACTTTTCGTTCACTTATCGTTGTTTCTAATTTCACTAATTCTCAGGATGCGATGGAGTTCGATAAGATCCACCGCGAGATCAAAGCTTTCGAGGACAAGTGTGCCGAAGAAATCTTGAAACTCCGGGGTGAGGTTGAAAGCCAAAAGAAAAAGGCTGCTGCCCTGGAGGAGAAACTCGACGAGACAGAAGGCAACGCCGCCGCCTTTGCTGTGAGGGCCAACAACACCGAAGCGGAGCTCAAGGCATGTCAGAGTACACTGGAGAACTCAAAGAGGAAATACGAAGCTGACATTACAGTGCTCTCCAGCGACATCCAGAAGAGGGGGAACCAGCTTAAGGCTATGCAAGAGCAATTTACTGCTAAAGAAGAGGAGCATAGGGCCGAACTGAAAACCTGCCAAGACGAGATTGCTCGCCTTAAGTCTGGTGAGGGTCTCGACTTCGAGTCTATCATCCAGACTCCATACTTCGCTGACACCTATGAGGTAATCACCCTGAACACTTCGATTCTCTCTCTCCTTAGCCTCAATTTTTTCACAGTCGATCTTCCTGTCTCACTTACAGACTCTCGCCGAACAGGTTGATCAAGAAATCAGAGGGAAGATTTCCTCTCGATTCCAATACCTCGACTTAAGCGTCCTGGATGAGAGCCCTCAGACTGAGCAGGACCCCAATTCCAGTAGCCCCAAGCAGCAGAAGAGCGGTGAACAAGGCGTCAACCCTCAGCAGCAGACGAACAACGCATAAATCATTATTCTACTTTGTCGAACAATTACATTTTTTTACTTTCGGACAGTCTTTTCTTTATCTGCTTTAATCGTTGCATTTTTTATGACATCGAATGCTTGCTTCTTTTTAGAATGGTAAAGCCTTATGACGCTTTATTCGCTCTTTTATTCTTGATATTATCCTGCATAGGGAACCTTCGAGGTTAGGATGGGCGATGCCGAAGCATCGCCCCTCCGACGCTCAAGTCAGTACGGGTACTAAACTTTAAAACATAGGAAATAAATGAGTTAGAAAACACTTATCTGGCTCACATCCGAGTTGGGCTGTATCTTAGAAATAATACTTCTTTAAATGTCTAACGTTACAGCTATTCGCGATCTCTCTACCATCATAGTCCTCCAAATGATATGCTCCTCGCCCGACCACCTGTGTTATTTTATACGGTCCTTCCCAGGTCGGTGCGAGCTTCCCTACACTCTTGTCCTTGGTATTCTGAACACTTTCCTCAGTACCCAGTCCCCTTCTCGAAAAGTTCGAAGCCTGAGCCTTCGATTATAAATTCTCTCAACTTGCGATCTCCTCTGTGCCATCATTAACAAGGCTCGATCTCTTCGCTCATCCAACAACTCTAAATTTTTAAACAACTTATCGTTATTGCACGCTTCGTCACATAGTTCAACTCGCAAACTCTTTGCCCTTGTCTCAATGGGTATAACCGCTTCTTCACCATACGCCAGAGCAAAAGGGGTACTTCCCGTCGCTACGCGAGGTGTGGTTCGATACGACCATAACACCCCTGGAAGTTCATCGACCCATCCAGTTTTAAGAGCATGCAACCGTTTCTTCAAGGTAGCCATGATGGTTTTATTAGATGATTCGGCCTGTCCATTTGCTTCGGGATAACGTGGCGTAGAAAAGACTAACTTTATCCCGTATTGATCACAAAATTCCCGAACTCTTCTTCCAGTGAACTGTGTACCGTTGTCGGTCCTAATTTCTTTCGGTATCCCAAATCGACACAATATATTCGTCCAGAGGAATTTTATAACTTCTGGTTCACGCACATTACGAAATGCTTCTGCTTCGACCCACTTCGTAAAATAATCAATTGCGACGAGTAAATATTCCTTCTGACCAGCACCCTTCGGGAGTTTCCCTACAATATCCATCCCCCATGCCATGAAGGGCCACACAGGCACCGTCGCATGGAGCGGTTCCGCGTACTTTTGCACTGTTACCTCGAACCTCTGACAAGCCTCACAACTCTTCACATATTCCTTAGCGTCCTTTCATAAAGTTGGCCAATAGAAACCTGCCGATATTACCTTATGGGCTAGTGTCCGAGCTCCTTGATGACTCCCACAATCTCCTTCATGAATTTCCATTAAAACAACAGGAATCGCACTATCGTGAATACACTTCAAGAGGGGACCCTCCAGCGATCGCCTGTATAACTCGCCGTCATAGAGCACATACTTCGCAGCGGCTCGAGCTACCCGAGCCGCTTCTGCCTTCTCCTCTGGAAGTACTCCCTCTTCGATGTATGGTAGTATAGGGTCTATCCAAGTCTCGACTCGCTGTATCTCTTTTACATCATGGAAATTCTGAACTATCGACTCATCGACCCACGTTACTGGTACTGCCTTCTCCCGCCTTTCTTGCTGAGAAGAGGCCAAATTCGCCAAGGCATCTGCCTCCGCATTCTCTTCCCAGGGTATGTGCCTTATCTCAAAGTTATCAAAATTGGCACTAACCCGCCGGGCAGTTTCGTAATATTTCGTCAAGCGCAGTTCCTTTACTTGGTACTGGTTATCCACTTGGGAAACCACCAACTGTGAGTCGCAGCACACTTGCAAACGACGCACACCCAGCTCCTTCGCCAACTGCATTTCTCGCACGAGAGCCTCATATTCCGCCTCATTATTCGTGACATCAAAGTTGAGTCGAATCGCACGCTCAAACTGCTCTCCCCAAGGACTCCACAATTTCAATCCGACACCATTCCCATTCATATTACTGGATCCGTCGACCTGAAGGGGATCCATGGTTCATGTCCAAGCTCTGATACTCCTATCTGCGCGACCTCCTTTTCGGCTTCGATTTGCAAGTTAACCGAATACTCCGCCACAAAGTCAGCTAGAGCTTGAGATTTTATCGTAATCCTGGGTTCGAACTTAACCCCAAAGCCTCCGATTTCGGCTGCCCATTTAAGCAATCTCCCCGATAGACTAGGTTTGGAGAAGACACTTCGAAGCAGGTACGACGTAACGACTTTAATTGGATGAGCCTCGAAATATGGCCTCAATTTTCGCGAAGCTATTATTAAGGCCAAAGCCAATTTCTCTAAGGCCGTGTATCTTCGCTCTGCGTCGAGCAAAGGCTTGCTCGCATAATGAATAGGATGCTGTCTCCCTTGATGTTCCCTTACCAAGACCGATCCAACGGCATGATCCGACACCGATAAGTACAATAACAAAGGCTCTCCTTGTTCAGCCTTAGATAACAATGGAGGGCTCGATAAGTAATCCTTAAGCTGCTCAAACGATTTCGAGCATTCATCTGTCCATTCGAAGTTCTTTCCCTTCCGCAAGGTCTTGAAGAAACTATGCGTCCGATCAGAATACCTTGACATAAACTGACTCAGCGCTGCCAATCTCCCAGTCAATTTCTGCACCTCCTTTGGAGTCCGTGGATGCGCCAGATCCTTTATCGCCCTTATTTGAACTGGATCGGCCTCTATCCCTCTTCTGGTTACCATGTATCCTAAGAACTTTCCCGATGCAACTCCGAAGGTGCACTTTGCAGGATTCAACTTCATATTATACTTCTTTAAAATATCGAAAGCTCGACTCAAATCTCGCACATGCTCACTTGTCGCCTCAGACTTCACCAGCATGTCGTCAATATAAACTTCCATAGTTTTCCCAATAAGTTGCTCGAACATCTTGTTCACCAAGCGCTGATAGGTCGACCCTGCATTTTTGAGCCCGAAGGGCATTACTTTGTAGCAATAAATTCCCCTGTTGGTCATAAACGCGGTTTTCTCTTGGTCATCTGGGTGCATCATAATCTGATTATAGCCCGAGAACGCATCCATGAAACTTAGCAATTCATGCCCAGCAGTGGCATTTACAATACTGTCTATGTGCGGCAAGGGGTATGGATCCTTTGGGCACGCTTTGTTCAGATCCGTGTAATCGACGCATACGCGATTCTTCCCATTTTTCTTTTTCACTACGACAACGTTGGCTAACCAGGTCGGGTATTTCACTTCTCTCACAGATCCGATTTCCAACAACTTTTGAATTTCCTCGTTTATAGCCTCATTCTTATCTGGAGAGAACTTCCGCCTTCGTTGTTGTACGGGCCTTGCATTTGGATCTACTTGAAGCTGATGAGTCATCACTTGTGGGTCTATACCAACCATATCTTTGTGAGACCAGGCAAATATTGCGCGCTCTTTAGACAAAAAGCTCACGAGCTCACTACGAACTGTGGGGTCGAGCTCAGATCCAATATTTGTTTTCCTGGAAGGGTCCGCTGGATCAAGTTCTACCTCTGTTGTTCCTTCCACTTCACCTCTCATTGGCTTGGCCGATTCGGATGGAAAATGTTGCTGCGAGCACACCGCCTTAAAACTCGCGTAATAACATTCTTTAGCCAAGCTTTGTTCTCATTTGATGGTACATACTCCATCCGAAGTTGGAAACTTCACCAATTGGTGATATGTAGATGGGACCGCTTTAAGTTGATGAAGCCATGGGCGTCCCAATATCGCATTGTATGCGCTAGGCGCGTCGATGATCATAAATGCCACATCATGCCGAATTCCTCCGCAATAAGTTGGTAGAGTCACGGTTCCCACCGTCATTTGTACTCCTCCATTAAACCCGATCAAAGGAGTCTGACTCCGTACTATCCTTTCCTCAGGCAGCTTCATTTCCTTGACCGCATGATGGAAGAGGATGTTCGCCGAACTCCCATTATCCACTAGGATCCATTTGATGAGACAATCTGAGACCTGTAGGGAAATTACGATCGCATCATCATGAGGGTGCGTGGCCTCCGGGACATCTTTTTCCGTAAACTCAATCGTCTTATGGGTTACGGGGGCGTGGGTCATCCACACCTTGGTAGGACTCTGTCTCCTCGCTCTTTTGGCTGCTGATCTGGTAACTCCACTGATCTCTGAACCTCCAGTTATGCAATTTATAGTTCGGGTGGGAGCAGGCTGTTTATCTGACCGGTTCTCTTGGACTTGCTCCGAAGTGGTCTCCTTTTCGCGGGTCCAAGTTCTCTTCCCTTTATCTGATAAGAATTCTGTCAGTATTCCTCGTTTCAGTAAATCGAGCACCTCCAAACCGTAGGGCCCGACAGTCCGCAGTGTTATGGCCATGGTCACTGTGAAAATCGCAGAACTTCTTTGGATCCCTCAACGAGGGGTCAGTCTTCATTCTCGGTGGCCATTTCACCTTATCCGACATTTGGCGAAGTACGCTCTGTACCAATTCTGCAGGCTCGATAGTGAGTGTATACTCCGGCACACAGGTAGTCAGAGTGTTGACATGAGGTGGCCTGCTTTCGGGCGGCCGACTGTATGGGTGCGATCGCGCGGGTCGACAATCGCGCTGCTCAGGACGGCGCTCCTCTCACGCGATTGTTGGTCGCCCCCTACATTTCGATCTACGATAGGGCTCATCCTCTTCCCACTTAATCAATGCCCACGCTCTGTTAAGCGCGTCATCCATGGTCTGGCAGGGGTAAATCGACAACTCCCGATACAAGTTTGAGTCAACATCCAAACCATTGGTGAAGGCTCGCACCGCGGTACTGTTTGGGCAACTCGGGACTGCTACTAATTCTCTGTTGAATCTCGACAAATATGCCCTCAGTGACTCTCCGGGTTTTTGAATTATAGCATACAAATCATCCAGATGTTTGTCGAGTTTCCGACAGCTTAAATATTGTCAGAGGAACAACTGATGTAACTCAGCAAATGTTGAGATCGATCCCCTCGGCAAGCTAATAAACCATTGTAAGGCCGGACAAGTGAGACTCGATCCAAAGCGTTTACACATGCAGGCTTCGCGTCGGGCGCTAGGAATTGCTAGCGCGAACATCTTTTGTTTATAGACCGCGACATGGTTTTCTGGATCAGTTGTGCCATCGTAAAGCGCAAAGCTCGGAGGGGTGAAACAGTCTGGAAGCTCGGCCTCCGCGAGCTCTGGTGTAAAGGGGGATTCCGCGTAGCTTTCTCGCGTGATAGTCCGTTCTGGTGGTGGCAGCCCTGGTACCCTAGCGATCAGGGACTCGAAGTAACTCAGCCGTTGTTCGAACCGCCATTCCAGTTGTGTCAGTGCCGACCCACCTACGTGGTTCGAAGTCAGCTGTCTCGGGTTAGTGTTCGGTTCTACCAACGTACCCGGTGTCCTTTGATTAGCCTCATCTTCGGTAGCCCGATCGAATTCATCTCGTAGGTCATGGGCGGTGGGCGCTCGGGCTCTACTCGTGCTCCCAGGTTCTTCCACAATTGGATGGATCGCCAGTTGGTTCAATCGGCGGTTATCCCGCTCAAGGGCCTGGCACTTCTGGGTTACAGTCTCAACCTGAGCTCCCAACCTTTCCATAACTCCTCGAGCTGTCTGGACCTGACTTATCAATTGCGCTACATATGGGTCTTGCTTTAAGGCGGGCGGCGGCGGAGGAAAGGACAGTTCGTTGAGCGGGGTCACATTGAAAGCTCGCCACATATCATCCAATGACCCATGAGTTTGATCCGTTCCGCGTCCGCCTGCGGTGGAGCGTCCTCGACCTGCTCCTAGTTGCGGACCACGTCCTTGATTTGACCCTCTTCCAGCTCCGGGAGGCACGGCTCCTCCTATTGGAGGAATAGTTCCATCAGTGGCGAGTCCGCGATTTCCGTCTTCCACCATCCCTGCATGAGTTGTTAGTGTAAACCTTGTTCTTGGGCCCCAAGGTGGGCACCAAATTGTTGTGGGTGTTTTTAGTGAAGAGATGAGGAGCCCAAGAACAACAGTATTGGTAAATAATCTGATGCGTATATTGAAATGGCAGGTAGGAATTCTGATCATGGAAGATTAAACAAATACAAGGAAAGATGCGAATCTAGATAAGTAGTATTAAAAACAATAAATACAGAACAAATCGTGCTATATCGAGCTATAACTTTGTTGCTATAATTCTCACTTTTTTCATCCTCCTCAGATCATGTTCTTCCAAAAATATATATAGCCATTTTTGGAATAACGCTTCACTCTTGAACTCCGTGATTTCCGCCGGGCTTTATTGCTGATTTATCCGTTTCACGATCAAGAGGACCCGTTCTTCCCTTTTTAAACATGCTTTTAATATCGAACCATAATTTTGAATCTTTCACAGCTCGAAATCATAATGACCGCCCCATATGTCGACCTCTGATTTCAACTCTTCATGGATCAAATAGCTCGAAACATTTTGTTCGACCTATGATAATGGACTTTTCGGCCCGATGGTCAGCCCATGTATCAAATGGGCTTGTGTTTGCGATTTAAATGGGCTTTCATAATTTTCAGCCTCAACAAAGAGAATATCAAGTCCATGGAGGCTCGCTTCAATGCCATAGTGTGCGAGCTAAAGAATATTGGAAGAGATTACACGACTGCTGATTTAAATGCAAAGATCCTCTCAAAGATGCTGACAGAAGATTGGTTCATGAAAGTCACTAGTCTTAAAGAGAAGGATCTATCCAAGTTGTCCACAAAAGATGTGTTTGCCTAACTCCAAGCCCACGAATAGGATATCCAGATGGCAAACATAATTGAAGTCGTGCGGAATGTCAGCACACAACACGAAAAAGATGCTACCTTCTTCGTGAAGAGAGATTTCAAGAGAAGGCCTCAAAAGTCTTACCAAGCTGACAGAGCACTGATGCGGCTAAAAGTTCAATCAAATTAAACCTCTAACTACACAAAAATAAAATTTGTCAAATCTGGTCCTTCCCCGCTTCGCCCGCTAGAATACCGAGATACTATAGCAAAGTCTTATAGCTAGGCATGATACAATCGTTGAGTAGTTTCTATCAATCTAAGCATTCAATTTAAACCTATGCTAACATCATATGACAAACATTGAATTAAACCAAAAATTATCATTCGATCAATTCTTTCCACAAATCGGTAAACCAAGACAATCAAATACTCAAATTAGGAAGATAGGATGTTGAAATGAATGTAGATGCAATCCAAGTAGGTTAATCATTGATGTAAACACATTTTAATCCCTAAGAAATTGAGTGATAAGCTCGTTTTTCTACTCACTTATCGCTTTGTTTTTCATTTCTTTTATGCATTTTAGTAAGTTTTCTTGAATAAACTGAGCATGAGTATAGATTAGAGGGTATTATGCTTGCCATGGTGAGATTTTACAGGTTTTAGGCCAAATCCAATGGAGAACCCGTACCGAGAGCAGCAGATGTTCGGAGAAACAGTCACTACTTCTTCCACCGTTGGAATCTGAGCTAATAGAAGATATCATTTGAAAGATCTTTGAGTTAGCTTTCCAACGCAACTAGAATCGGATCAATCGGAGTTCGGACGCGAAAGTTATGGCCAAAACCGTGAGACTGCGCAGAAGGGTCGGAAGTGGCGAAACGTCTCTGTTTCGGCCGAAACGAAACCCATCTCGGCCGGGCCGCATTTTTCATCTCGGCCGGGGCAAGAACCATCTCGGCCGAGACAGACATGAATGGCGAGATTTGGCGAGATTTTCATATATTTTGGGCGAGAATTGCTTGGGGAACAAGATATACATCAATATGGAAGCAATCAATCATACCTTTTGAAGATATCCATCCAAGGCCTCAACCCTGCTTCTATATAAACTCATAATTAGCTCAGAATTAGGAGAGCCTCTTTAGTTTTTATTTCTTTTCCCCTTTACAGTTTTTACTCCTTTATTTTATGTTTGCTTTAGAATTCCTCTTTACTTTTTGTTGAACCTTTACTTTTTAATGCAATCTTTACTTTTCCCTGCAATGTCTATTTTCAATATGTTAGGCTAGAAACCTCAACAGGTTCTAGGGTTTCTCCTTCTGTGATGCATGTTTAGATTTATTTATTCAAACCCTTGGTTTAAACTCTTTGATTTTATTTCAAATCTATTTTCAATTGAAGGATCGAGAGATGAAAATTGGAATAGGTTTTAGTTATTAATTGAAGGACCGAGAGGTGAAAATTGATAATAGGAAGTGAGAGTTTAATGCTTTTGATTATCTGTCTGACCACGAAGATTTCAATTTTAGGAAAATCAAGATTTTTATGAAATTGATTAATTGGTGTATTTTGAGACCGAGAGGAGATAGATCACTAATTAGTAATTTAGGTTTTAATTGCCCGACCAAGGAATTAATTCCACAATAAAAGGTTTTCCACCAAAATTGTCTTTTATGGGTTTGAATATTTATTTCTTGCATGTTGATCAGTTTGGTAGATTTCCCTGGAATCTGTGCTTTTTCATATTTGAATTTTCTCTTTAAATTAATTGCTTTGAAAACCCAAAACCCTTTTGAATTGATTTACCCAAACAATAGTTCTGAAAACCATCTCTAGTACATGAATCCCTTCGTAGCACTATCCCTGTGGGTTCGACAACCTTAGGGTTTTACAAATTTATTTGCTACTGTTTCTACAGTTATCATTGAGCAATCGACCCTACACTCGTTAACCCCTTGTCACAGCGAGCTAACGGTTGATCTAAAACTTGCAAACTGTCACGTTATTAAGCCCTAGACCACTCCAATAGTTCGTCAATTATAGCCCTACGACCTAGCACCGCACATGGATTGGAACTAAAATCGTATGAATCTACACTATTCATGACGATTCCGCCCGCGTGTTGGCTGCAGGGTTCACATCAACTACCTCCTAAGCTGGCTATTACCTACACCTAAGAGGTAAGGAACAAGTTCTAGTGCAATTCAAGCTCTCAAAGGAAGGTAAACAAACAATTATCAAACCTAATCTTCATGCATCCTTACTCAAATCAACATCCAAATTGATAGAACATCATACCTTTCAATTGTAACAATACAAAGTTGAATTAAAAAACATCCATTACAATTTGAAAAGTAGAGATTGGAATCTTCCCCAATTGGATTTGTATGCCTTGATCTACCACCTTGAATCTTCAACTCTCCTCCAAGTATTGATGAATTGAGCTCTTAGATACTCTAGGATTTAGATGGAATCATGATGAAATTGGATCCTAGGAGAAATCCTAAGTAGATTTTATGAAAAATGACAAAAAGCCCTTCAAATAACTGACTTTCCCCCTTTTATAGGCAAGCAAACAGGGCCTCGAATCGCAAAATTAGTCAAATCCAGGTCCTTCCCCGCTTCGCCCGCTAGAATACCGAGATACTATAGCAAAGTCTTATAGCTAGGCATGATACAATCGTTGAGTAGTTTCTATCAATCAAAGCATTCAATTTAAACCTATGCTAACATCATATGACAAACATTGAATTAAACCAACAATTATCATTCGATCAATTCTTTCCACAAATCGGTAAACCAAGACATTCAAATACTCAAATTAGGAAGATATGATGTTGAAATGAATGTATATGCAATCCAATTAGGTTAATCATTGATTTAAACACATTTTAATCCCTATGAGATTGAGCAATCGACCCTACACTCGTTAACCCCTTGTCACGGCGAGCTAACGGTTGATGATCTAAAACTTGCAAACAGTCACGTTATTAAGCCCTAGACCACTCCAAATAGTTCATCAATTATAGCCCTACGACCTAGGAGAAATCCTAACTAGATTTTATGAAAAATGACATAAAAGCCCTTCAAATAACTGACTTTCCCCCTTTTATAGGCAAGCAAACAGGGCCTCGGATCGCCCGGTCGAAGTATGGCTCGCCCGGTCGAAGCTGGAAACTGCCAAAAATCTGGAGAAAACCGGCCAGGCTCGCCCGGTCGAAATGGCTCGACCGAGCCACCTTCCAGTAGCCAAGTTCGGTCGATCGGACATGGCTCGGCTGGTCGAGCCCTCTGTCTGCCTCGCTCGGCCGGTCCTGCTCTGCTCAGCCGGTCGATGCCTCCAAACTCCAAATACGTGCGATTTTCCTCCAAAACTCCACCAAAAATGCTCGATTATGCCCAAAACCTATCCTACACAAATCAAACACACAAAACACGAAAACACAACCAAAATACGAAAAAAACATATGATACGGGAGTAAAATAGCCACAAACAAGCATGCGCACACATCGAAATATGGGTCATTTTATGCACGTATCAAGCACAAGGTCAAAACTCTGCAACAAAGTCAGCACCAATACCTTCTTATCAGAATAAAGAGGAAGAGAGCTTAGTGTCCGAGCTTTAAGAACATATGAGGAAGTTGACAAAGCTTCTAGAGAAGGTAAAGGCCAAGAACGAGGGTTCACAAGCTAGTGAACAAAAATTCAATGAGAGACCCCCGAAGTTTTGAATGCAACTCTCCTAACCACGTAAAGTACGAATGTCCGATGGTATCCTAGGTGTGGAGAGAACACCTCAAGAGGATATTCGAGAAGAAAGTATCCAGAGCAGTAGCAAAGGCCACGCTCTCCAGAACTAAGGTGCCAAATATCTCAGACAATTATGATGGATACTACACTTTAGATGATGAGGTCGTACAAGAAGCATTTTTTAGTGCTGATGGCCAAGCTTGGAGAAGACGAGACATCTGACTCTGAAGAAAAAGGAAATGAATATGAGTCACAAAATTTGGTAACCACCTTAAACTCAGTTTCAATTCATGTCGCATGCATTTAAGAGGACTCTGAATCCCATTGCTCGGATTTAGAGGATGTCACTCTTGAAGTTTTAAATAAAGAATTCTCTAAATTGAATAAATTGAAAAATGCATTGGTGAGAGAAAATGACTCACTAAAACTTAATGTTTCAGAATTGACCTAGGAGATCGAAAGATATAGGTCAAATAGTGAGGATTTGAACAAACTGAAAGATGATCATTCTAATCTTTTTACAAATTTTAAAAATGTTTCTGAAGAATGCGAGTTTTTTAAACTTAAAATTGCTCAAGACCAGAAGCTGATTTGTTCTCTATACACAAGTTCTAGTAAAGTTGATGAGGCCTTGAGTAGCCAAAGAGATCCCTCAGACAAGTCTGGCTTAGGTTTTAATGAGGACAGTTCGAACAATCATGAATCAACTTCTCAAACTAGAGATCCAAGTGATCATCATTTAAAAAACGATTCTAGTTTATAAGTTAAGTTGTTGGGCAAAGGAGTTGTCAGCTCTGACAAAAACTCTAAATTGGTTAATCAGGGCAAGAGACAAAGGTCAGTTTCAAAACTGAGCTCAGTCCCCAAACTTAAAAGTAATTTGGTTTCAAAACCAAATAAACCTGAGATGAAACCATCTATGTCCAAATAGTGGGTGAAGCAGAGTGCTCCTAATGTGAGGAAACCCACCTCAATTACCAAAACTGAACTTCGTAAGAAGTCAGTATCATCTCCGAATTCTAGAAATCCAGGGTTTCTTTCTCATAATTATTATGAGAAGAGAAAGTATTCGAGTAGGAGGGACATCTACTCGAGGTCTGAGCCTAATAATTTTCCGAGAACCAAGCAGAAACTTAGTTTTAAGAAACTCAGTTTCTAGTGAGTCAGTTCTAGGAAACTTGGTTTCGAGAAACTCAGTCTCTCGTAAGGTTTCACACACACATCCCATTCCTTCTCATATGCATACAAATATCATACATTATTATAGAAGGAAGAAAAAGGCAGAGAAGGTTGCTACACTTAAACTTAAGGTGAAGCAAGTATGGATTCCAAAGGATGTATCCATAATACTAACCCAGCAAGACCCGCAGAAGCTCGGGTACCTGGAGTCTAACCTTTGCAGGTACAGGGTCATCAAAGTCACCTCAAGAAGAAGAAGAGAGCTTGGATTTTGGATAATGGGTGTTCTTCCAACATGACCGGAGAAAAGAAATTGCTGTCAAACTTGAAGATGGCAAGAGGACCCCCAGTTGTCTTTGGAGACAATTCAAAGGGGAGAGTAATAGGCAAAAGATACTTGAAGTACAATGGAATCACTATCAACAATGCATCATTAGTCACCAACCTCAATTACAACCTGCTGAGTATCATTCAGCTTATCCAATTTGAATATGAGGTGACATTGTCGAATATGATTGCTTGATCAATAATAAAGAATTCAAAGAGACCGTGTTGAAGGGAATGAAGAAAGGAAGTCTCTACATTGTGGACTAGGAGAGTGGACAGCCTGAGACGTGCTTTGTCACAACAAGCTCATCCCAGGAAGGAATAAATTGGCTATGGCATAAGAGACTTAGTCACCTGAATTTCCAATCCATCAGGAACTTAGCCAAACATAAGCTTGTGGAAGGACTTCCTCAAACTGGGATCAAGAAGGAAGATGGTGTCTGCAAGGAGTGCTAGATGGGAAAACAGACCAAGGCATCATTAGAGAATCGCCCAATCACAGCAAGCACATATAGGATCTTGGAGCTGCTGCACGTGGATTAATTTGGACCGGTCAAGCCACCCATCATTGGAGGAAAGAGATTCATCTCCTTGTAGTTGATGACTACTCGAGATATACATGGGTGAGGCTATTGAAGACCAATGATGAGGTAAAGCTTCAACTTCCAGAACTCATCCTTCAAGTGCAGAACAACAAGGGAGTCACCATGAAGAGGATCCACTCTAATAACGGAACTGAGTTTTGCAATGATCCGTTAAAGATTTCATTGCTGACTCTAGAATCTCTCATGAGAAGTCAGCTCCAAGGATCCTCGGTAGAATGGTCTTACCGAGCGAAGAAACAGAACACTCAAAGAGGCAGTGAAACCATGCTTGTAAAAGAAAGCTTGGGCGAAGGCTATTGGGGAGAAGCCTTGATGATAACATGTTATACTTTGAACATAAGTGCCATCAACAGTCGTCATCACAAAACCCCGTACGAGGTCTACAATGATTGTAAGCTTTCTATAGCTCATCTACGTGCTTTTGGTTCTACATGTTACATCCATAATAACAGAAAGTCTAAGTTAAATACCTTTATTCCCAAAGAAGATGAAGGTGTGTTCCTTGGTTATGGATTATCACTGTAATTTCTACTGATAAATTGCAGACACAATGACAAATAAATTTATAAAAGTACCCTAAGGTTGTCGAACCCAGAGGAATTGTGTAATGAAATTACTTCATGTACTATCCTTGATC
Organism: Plectranthus barbatus; assembly: GCA_026898455.1. Lineage (NCBI taxonomy): Eukaryota > Viridiplantae > Streptophyta > Magnoliopsida > Lamiales > Lamiaceae > Plectranthus > Plectranthus barbatus. The sequence goes on from JAPKLW010003612.1 coordinate 19,667, forward strand.
CCAAAATCTATTGTTTGAGTTATCATAAATCAGGGGTTTTTTTATTTTGAAATTTAAAGAAAATAGTACGGGAATTTAAAAAGTTTTAAATGCAATGAAGGGGACACAGATCCTAGGGCAAACTATCAATCAAATTACACATAATCGATTAACTTGCTTTGGTGGGAAATCTTAATGTACTATAACTTCTTATTCGGACAATTATAGCCTAGATTACTAGTATGTGAATGTATATGCTTTGTCGGCCGCAATAATACAATACTAATCAACCATTCATAATTCCTCATATTAACCCTACAATTACTATCTTCCCCTAGGACAGATTCTTAATTGTATTCGAATTCCTTTTCCTTTTATTAATTTTCTCTTCTCAGTCCTTCAATCAATTACTGTAAACCTAGTATTAATTCTATCTTTCGATCTGATTAATTCTAAATCCTAATAATTCAAACAGTAATTCAAAACCAAGCAATTCAATTTTAATCAATTAAATATGCATTTGATTGATATTCATTGCCCTAGAAACCGCTAGGGTTTCTAGCCACACATAGCAGATAGAAAACCAAAACAAAACATATTATTATAGTGCAGAAAATAAATTTCAAGAAAATAAAGGTTTGTGCTGGAAAATGAAGGATGTTCAATGCTTCAAAGGTGTAAAATATGATTCAGGATGATAAGAGGTGATATATGGTGATAGGAGGTGATTAAAACTTGAATTTGAGGCTTATTTATAGGTGTGGGTTTGTATCCTATTGATAAGTTCATTATTTTACTCACTTATCTATATTATGTTCTACTATTCTATTTAGTTTTATTGAGTTTATACATATATTTTATGCATGAGTCTATACTGGGTGGTATTAGGCACGTCTTGGTGTTTTTGCAGGTTTTAGGCCTTAATTCACGAGAAAACCGTTCCGAAAGCAATGACATGTAAGAGTAGCAGTAGTTGAGTTTTATGTTTGAAGACATATATTTGTGGGAAGACTCTCAGACCCAAGTTTGTATGCGATTCAGGTTTTATTTATCTTTGATGAATTTTACTATGAATATGTGTAACTAAACATCTTTCAGATTCTAGGGTTTCGAACTATCAAGTATGCATGTTTGATTAATTGACTTAATTTCCCTTTCCCATCGTAGTTTGTGATTTATGTGCTTATTCGTAATCTTGAGTTGCTGGCCACATCCTATGATTATTTAGTTGAGAATTAGAGACGTAATTGTGATAGTTTTCAATAGAAAGAGTTTTCACAATATAAACTGATTTCTAGTCTGAAAATAGGGAAATAGATTATAGAAATAGATCTGTAGGGTTTCTCGAGTTAATTGATTATTCTTGAGACTGGCAGGAGATAGATAATTAATTAATCAACTTTGTGAATTATCCAACAAAGAAATTTATAATACTTTTCTGATGTTTCACTACGAGTAGGAACTAAATTGGGAATTAATCGATTTATCCATACACGTGATACTTGATAGGTAGATATCCCTGGAATCTGTGCTTCTCATATTTGAATTTACCAAGTTATTTTCTTTTTCGTTTAAACTTTAAATTCCAAGTTATTAAGATTTTCGAAATTCACCAAAACCAAAAATTTGATTTCCCCCTAGCCAGTATTTCAAGAAACTACGTTTTACAACTTAAGGTTTTTCGTTACTTCTTTCCCCTGGGATTCAATAATTTTATTTGCTGCTTTATTATTAGCTTTGCTAAGTCGCTAGTAAAATAATTTAGCGATCAAATTTTGGCGCCATTGCCGGGGATTGAATAGAAATAATCTCACTATTAGTTATGTGATTGAGATACTGATTTAGGTTGTAATTTTTGTACTTTCAAGCAAATTTTTGTAACTTTCTATTTGGCATCGATCGACGTACATATCGCGTCGATCGATGCAACTTTCATTTCCACGTCGATCGACATAGGCTTGTTCTTCCAAATTTTCAGTTTTTGAGCTTTTCTATTTTATTGAGTTTTGTTATCAGTTTTACTACACTACCTCTTTTGCTGTACAGGTAGTCTATGATTACACGAGCCAGTGGGAAAAAGCCAGTGGAATACGACCCAAAAATTGAAGCTACTTGCTGAAAGAACTGATGAAAGAAACAGGAACAAGCAAGCCATGAGGGCACAAATCCAACTACTGGATCGGGAGAGAAACCTCGAAAGGAACAATCAAAATAACAGGAATCTTCGTCGCAATCCATTATTCGAAGATAACCCTGATGATGGAGAGGATGATGAATCTGACGATGAGGAAGAAGAGGAGGCTATGCAAAACCGATATAAACCTCAGTTCAAGGAGACAGACTTCAGAGTTGGCATCAATGTCAATAACTTTGAGTTGTGCAAATGGTGCAGCAAAATCAATTCAGAGGAAGAGCTACTGAGGATCCTTATGCACATCTAGATAAGTTTCTTATGCTCTGCAACACTGTCAAGATTGGTGGGGTCAGTAAGAGTGCTATTCGAATGCGTCTGTTCGCATTCTCTCTGCGGGATAAGGCACAATCTTGGTTTATTGCACTGGACAAGGGAAGTATCAGTACATTGATAACTCTTGAAAAATAGTTATATTCTCTTTATTTTAATTCGTTTTAGAGAGTCTTTCGTCTATGTTTAACCAAATAAATGTTGTTTTGGTCTTGTATTTAGTTGTTCGAGTCCTTTCATGTTTATTTCGTGTTTTGAGGTAAATAACGATGTTTTTGGAAGATTTGGAGTGAGAATTGCTGTGCAGGAAATTACCAAGTTTTGAAGTTTTTGCTGGAGCAAAGAAACGAGTGCTGGAGCATGCTGAGCTGAACTAACTCCCAGTCAACATTAGTCAAAGTACGGGGTGACGTGAAAAAAGCTATTTTTGCTGATGTGGGAGTGCGAAAACAGCTGGATTTCACCCAATTTCCCCAAGGACAATTTGGGAATATTACCAAAAGGGAAAACCTAGAATTGGAAAGGGGTATAAAAGATAATTGGAGAGAGAAAGAACAATACATCACCTACACTTTTCCATCGCCACACTTCGAGCTGGGGGAAAGGATTTCCAGCTGGGAACAGGAAGCGCCTGCGACAGAGGAAGAATAACGAGCTGCAACTCAACCGCCGACGAGAGGCTAGCTTGGGGCTGAGGAATCGTTCCTTGTTGAAGCTAATCGAAGGAGGATTCTTCTTCTTGTCCTCTCTATCTTTAATTTCTTGTTTTTAAGTATGAATTCCAACTTCCAAAACATGAATCTAGCTTCTACCATTGTAAATATGAGCTAATTTAGTAGACCATGTCTATGGATGAACTAGCTTGAGTTGATTGGATTGTTATGCATTGTGAATGGAATGGAGTTTTGAATATTTTGGTGGTTTAATTCTTAAAATTACAACTCTTGTAGGAGCTTGAATGTTTGTGATTTATGCTTAGCTTAGATTTGGGAAAATTGAGGCTAAGAGTAGAAACCCCAAATATTGCACACTTCATACATAGGAATATGTGGTTTTGTGTTTGTAAAAATGCCTAGGAGAGTGATAATTGGTGCTGAATCTAAATTGAATTGGGCATAGGAATATGTTAATTAATTTAGAAAAGGCTATCTCACCTATTTTGGAAAATCTAGTTGAGAACCATAGTTGGCAGCAACTTTACTCTGTGATGTTTATGATGTTGTAGCATATTATCTGTAGCAAGCGATTCCATAGCCTAGGTCGTTTTTATCGTTGATTAAAAAGAAATTGTCCGATCCAGTTTTTCCCATTTTCCCCCTGTTTTATGGTCATCCCCTCTTGTATGTTTATTGTTATTTACTCATTAGTTCATGCCTAGGTTAATTAAACAAATCAAATCAATTTTCCCCATCTATTAAACCGAGTTGAGTGTTTGTACACCTTTACCCCTTCCCTGTGGATCGATACTCGGAGAATACTCCATTTTGTTATTACTTGTGATAGTGTGCACTTGCACTAGTGTGTTTCACGCACGCGAACAAGTTTTTGGCGCCGTTGTCGGGGAAGGCAATTAAGTTGTTGCTATTCAATTCGCTTGGTTTATTGATTTTATTTTCTTTGCATCTTAAAAAAAAAGAGAAGAGTGATCTCGTATTGCTGTTTTGTGCAGGTGTTCTGGTGCATGAATCACGAATCTGCTCCAGAAACCTACCCATTTGATTTAGAGATCGAAAGAACATTTCGCCGGAACCGGAGAAGGCAAAGAACAAGAAGAAGAATTATGGCTGTTGCGGGTGCTGGTGGTGCTGAGGTTCCGAGGGATGTGGTTATTATAGCTAATGCAACAGACCGTATTGTGGCTAATTATGCTAATGATGTGATTCAAAATAAGCCTGAGATTGGAGCCCGGCAGTTTGAACTAAAACCGGTGATGTTCCAAATGATGTAAACCATCGGCCAGTTTGGGGGAAGGGCAACTGAAGACCCACACCTACACCTTCAATCTTTTCTGAAGTATGTGACTGTTTTAAGTTCGAGGGGGTGACCGACGATGCCTTGCAGCTGAAATTATTCCTATTTTCTCTCCGGGATCACGCAAAGGCATGGCTGAATTCATTACCATCTGAGTCAATCCGGACATGGGAAGAGTTGGTCAAGGCATTTTTGACAAAGTACTACCATCCTACTAAGAACACACAATACAGATTGGAGATTATTTCATTCAAGCAGGGGGATGAATCAGTGAGTGAAGCATGGGAACGATACCGGGAGCTGCTGCAAAAGTGTCCCCAACATGGCATCCCTCATTGCATCTTGCTGGAAACCTTCTATAATGGGTTATATCCTGACTCTCGGACTTGGCTGGATGGGTCTGCAAATGGGGCTATATTATCTAAAACATACACGGAGGCCTGCGAGATACTTGATCGGATTACCAAGAACAGTGGTCGGTGGTCAACACCACGACAAATACCACACAAGGTTGCTGGGATAGCTGATGTGGATCCTCTTGAGCTGATCACTGCGTAGATTGAAGTGCTGGGAACTTCACTCGAGTCAATTGAGAAGAATATTGCTGCTGGAGCAGTACAACAGCAAGCTGCTAATCAGCAACCTAAGGTGTTATTTCAACAACCTGTAGTCAACCAAATTGCAGCTGAAGTATCCTGTGTCTATTGTGGGGGATCGCATCCCTTTGATGATTGCAGATTCAACCCAGTGTCATTTAACTATATTGGGCAGCATGGGGGAAATAGGATCAATCCGTATTCAAATACTTATAACCTCGGGTGGAGAAATCATCCGAACCTCTCATGGTCTACACCCCAAGAACTTGGAGGGTCAACCCAGCAACAGCAGAATCAGTTGGCTTTACCTGATTATCAGAAACTCCAACTGGAGCAGAAACCATTCCAGCACCCTATGCAACAGCAGATTCAGCAAATGCCACAGCAAAGGCAGAATCAACCGCAGTAGGGCAATTCACTTGAAACCTTGTTAAAGAACTTTATGGTGCGCACAGAAGGAAAGGTGAAAAATCAAGATGCTCTTCTCCAAAATCAAGACGCGCTTCTTCAGAATCAAGCTGCTACTCTTCAGAGCCAAGCTGCTACATTACGGAATTTTGAAATTCAGATGGGACAACTGGCCGCAGACTTGAAAAATAGGCCGCAGGGATCTTTTCCAAGTGATACAGTGAATTCTAGAAGAGAAGGGAAGGAACAGTGCAAGGCCATGGTGTTAAAGAGTGGGAAAACAATTGAAGGGGCAGCCCCTGCCACGGTGGACAGTTCTGATGAGCCCACTTCAATCCAAGAAGAGGAAATTAAGGTGGAAGTTGGAGTTGACAAGGCAGCAGAAACACAGCATACTGTTACAGATGATGTAGCACCGAAGCAGCAGACTGCTGCTCGGAAACATCAAATACCACCACCTTATCCGCAGAGATTGAAGAAACAAAAAGGGGGGGTGCAATATAAAAAGTTCCTGGATGTACTGAAGCAGCTACACATCAATATTCCGCTAGTGGAAGCATTGGAACAGATGCCAAACTACGCCAAGTTTTTAAAAGACATCCTATCTAGGAAGAAGAGTTTGGGGGAATTCGAGACTGTGGCATTAACCGGAGAGTGCAGCACGGTGGTCAGTAGCAAAATTCCTACAATGATCAGAGATCCGGGAAGCTTCACAGTCCCATGTTCAATTGGTGGTCAAAATGTTGGCGAGTTCTTTGTGATTTGGGGGCAAGCATTAATCTAATGCCCCTATCAATATTCCGAAAGCTTGAAATTGGAGGAGCTCGACCCACTACTGTCACATTGCAGGTGGCCGACCGTTCCATGGTGCATCCTGAAGGAAAAATTGAGGATGTCCTCGTCAAAGTGAGCAAATTCATCTTCCCAGCCGATTTCATTATTTTGGATTACGAAGCCGATGAGGAAGTCCCTATTATCTTGGGGCGGCCATTTCTTGCCACGGGGGGAGCATTAATTGATGTTCCTAATGGTGAACTGACTATGAGAGTCAACGGTGACCAAGTCACTTTCAACGTGTTCCAAGCAATGAAGTTCCCAGATGGGGAGGAAGGCTGCTCAGTGATTGATGTGGTTGATTCGTTAGTTGCTGAAACACAACTACAGGAGTGCTGGTCTGAAGAGCACGAAGAAATTCATGCTGCAGCACTGGAACTGGAACAGCCAGAAATGTGCAATAAAATAGCATTCGAGCCGTTGAAAATTGGAGAGCAGGAATTTAAGACTCCCGAGTCATCAATTGTGAATCCACCAAAACTTGAGCTGAAGCCGCTGCCTTCTCACTTGAAGTATGTCTATTTGGGTGAGTTGGAAACATTACCGGTTATTATCTCTGCAAGTTTGAGGGCTGAGCATGAAGAGCATTTAATTGCAATGCTGAAAAACTACAAGAGGGCTTTTGGGTGGACAATAGCTGATATACGGGGAATCATCCCTACACTCTGTACTCATAAAATTCTAATCGAAGAAGGGTATTCTGGTTCTGTTGAGCATCAAAGAAGATTAAGCCCAATCATGAAGGAAGTGGTGAAAAAGGAAGTCATTAAGTGGCTTGATGCTGGTATTATTTACCCAATTTCTGACAGCAAATGGGTTAGCCCGGTGCAATGCGTACCGAAAAAGGGTGGAATGACTGTAGTGGCCAATGAAATGAACGAGCTAATACCCACCCGCACAGTCACGGGGTGGCGTATTTGTATTGACTATCGCAAGCTTAATAAGGCTACAAGGAAGGACCATTTCCCATTGCCGTTCTCTGATCAGATGTTGGATCGATTAGCTGGGAAGGCTTACTACTGTTTCCTGGATGGCTACTCGGGCTATCACCAGATCAGCATTGTCCCGGAGGATCAAGAGAAGACTACATTTACATGCCCCTACGGTACCTTTGCTTTCCGACGCATGCCCTTTGGCCTGAGCAATGCTCCAGCAACCTTCCAGCGGTGAATGATGGCCATTTTCACCGAAATGGTTGAAGATACATTGGAGATCTTTATGGATGACTTCTCGGTGTTGGGGGACTGCTTTGAGGACTGTCTGGAAAATCTGGAACAAGTGTTGAAGAAATGTGAAGAGACCAACTTGGTCTTGAATTGGGAAAAGTGCCACCTCATGGTACAAGAAGGGATTGTCCTTGGGCACAAGGTTTCAACTAAGGGAATTGAAGTGGATGTTGCTAAGGTATCTGTAATTGAGAAAATGCCACCTCCCACCTTAGTCAAGGCAGTTCGGAATTTCTTGGGGCACGCGGGGTTCTATCGTCGGTTTATTAAGGACTTCTCCAAGATTGCCAAACCCCTCTGCACCTTGCTGGAGCATGACAGAAAGTTTGAATTTTCAGCAGACTGTATGGTAGCTTTTGAGCATTTAAAGAAGGCATTGGTTACCGAACATGTGATACAAGCTCCAGACTGGAGTTTGCCATTCGAAGTCATGTGTAATGCGAGTAACTATGCTGTTGGAGTTGTGCTTGGGCAGAGAAAGAATAAGATTTTCCATTCCATCTACTACGCTAGCAAGGTAATGGACAGCACACAGCTCAATTACACTACAACCGAAAAGGAACTCCTTGCAGTGGTTTTTGCCTTTGATAAGTTCCGCTCATACTTGGTTGGAGCAAAGGTGATTGTGTATACCGACCACTCAGCTATTTGCTATTTGCTGGACAAGAAAGATGCAAAGCCGAGGTTAATTCATTGGGTACTTTTGCTTCAAGAATTCGACCTCGAAATCAAGGATAGGAAGGGGACTGAAAATCAAGTTGCCGACCATTTATCCAGACTGGAAGGAGTCCCGAGCAGCAAAAGCAATTCTCCAATTAATGAGTGGTTCCCTGATGAAATGTTGATGTGCATTACCGAAGCCCCAACGCCTTGGTATGCCGACATCGCCAACTTCTTGGCCTGTGGAGTTCAGCCCCCTGATGTGAAGGGGCAACAACTGAAACGATTTATTCATGACACAAAGTATTATTTCTGGGATGAGCCATTTCTATACAAGTTGGGGTCTGATGGAGTTATGCGAAGGTGTGTTCCCGAATTTGAGCAGCACGCTATTTTGGCAAATTTCCATGTTGCAGCATATGGAGGGCATTTCGCAGGGCATCGAACAACAGCCAAGGTTTTACAATCAGGCTATTTCTGGCCCTCTCTTTTCAAGGATTCTCATGAGTTTGTCAAAGCCTGTGATAGGTGCCAGCGTGCTGGGAATTTGAGTGCCCGACAGGAGATGCCTCTCAATAATATTCTTGAAGTAGAATTGTTCGATGTCTGGGCATCGACTTCATGGGGCCGTTTTCTCCCTCGTTTAGAAACCTATATATCTTGATTGCGGTGGATTATGTCTCGAAGTGGGTTGAAGCTGTAGCTTGTCCAACCAATGATGCAAAGACTGTCATTAAATTCTTGCACAAACAGATTTTCACTCGGTTTGGAACCCCACGAGCTATAATAAGTGATGAGGGCTCTCATTTCATCAATAAAAGCCTAGCTGGAGTTTTGGCCAAGTATAATATTAGGGATAAGGTTGCTACAACATACCACCCACAGACAAATGGCCATGCTGAACTGTCGAATCGGGAACTGAAGAGCATTCTGCAGAAAATGGTTAACACTAGCAGGAAAGATTGGTCCCAACACTTAGACGATGCTCTTTGGGCTTACAGGACCGCTTTCAAAACTCCATTGGGAATGTCTCCATATCGACTGGTCTTTAGTAAGGCTTGCCACTTGCCACTGGAGCTTGAACACAAGGCTTTTTGGGCATTGAAGAAGCTAAATTTGAACTTGAATGAAGCCGGTAAAGCACGATTCTTGCAGCTGAACGAGCTTGACGAGCTTCGATTGTTCTCCTACGAGAATGCCAAGATTTACAAAGAGAAGACTAAACGTTGGCATGACAAGAGGATTGTACCTCGAACATTGCAAGAAGGACAACAAGTCCTTCTCTTCAATTCGAGGTTGAAGCTCTTTCCCGGGAAGCTCAAGTCTCGGTGGTCTGGTCCGTTTACAATTGCTAAGGTGTATCCCTTTGGAGCTGTTGATCTCAAGGAGGAGAAATCTGGCCGCACATTCAGAGTCAATGGACATCGAGTCAAGGAATACTTCGGTGGTACTCTCAATCGGGAGAGAGGTACCACTACTCTGCCAGATGCTGGAGCATGAGGTACCCATGGTCTGCTTCAGAAGACCATGGTTTCTTTGTATATAATTTAATTGCTTTCTTTCAATTCTGGCCTAGACTAGTTGATTGTGCTTTGCTTAGTAATTCTCATTTTCTTCTAGGACTTAGTATTTTATTTCAGGATTGCAATGAGTCTCTTGAGTTGTTGTTGGGAATTGTGCTGATATGAGTTAATGTAGGAAAAATCAGTTGGAGCATGCATACCTTAAGTTTGGGGGGAGATAGCAAGTTTAATTCATTGTGGGAAGGAAACCGGACTATTGGGTTGTGAGGGTGCCGTGAACATAGTACCCGCCTCAGGTTCGTCTTTTCATTTTAGTGGGAGGTTGCAATTTAATTTTAATATTTTGGGTCTTTCGTATGTCAGGAATTAATTCCTTGGGGTTTTAATAAATGGGGATATTAAGTTATTTGTTTTGCCATGAAGCCCGACGAGTATATTAATTCCCCCACTCCAACTGCCTCTTTCTTAGTTATTTCTATATATATATATATATATATATATAAAAAAAATTTAAAAAAAATAATAATAAAAAATTAATAATTCGAAAATTATAAAAAAATTGGTCTTTTCAGGAATAGTAAGGAATGGGGGAAAGTTGAACGGTTTCCCTCTTTCCTTTTTCTACTTTCGTTCCTGACACTTGTAAACACATTTTCACTTGCCCATTACCCCTCCCCTCTCGTCACTTTCTCTTTCGTGCTGCCGTCTCATCCTCCTCACTCACCCGCCGGCTCTGTTCATTTTCCGACACCGACGTTCAGGTATGTACCTTGTCCCTCCTTTTTCGGCACTTACGTGGACATGGGTGTTCTTCCTCTGCACAATTTCATGGTTATCTCGTGTTCTGTTGCTTGGTGCCTGGTGCGAATTCGGGGCCATTGGTGCGGCTGGGTTTATGGGTCTTTGTTGGTCATGCGTATTGATACTAGGGTTTGTCTGTTCTTGCCCCTCTACTCCATTGTGTGCACAATTTTGACCGCACGGATGTTTGTAGTCTTTTCTGTGTGTTGTTGCAAATGTTCCCCTTTCCCTCCACCCGTACATTGTACCTGTGCTCCGTTGTTTGGGTATGCTTGCTCCGAAGTTTTATATTACAATGAGTATCTGTGAAGTGAACGCATTTTGAATTTTGATTTTGTCCTGCATTTGATCCTGTTCGAACCTACCTTCGAAATTCCAGGGTCCTTTTCTGCTTGTTTGGTTATCTGGTTGATTTCTGAGCATACATGCTCTTGCGGTTTTGTGTTTGGGGTTGTTGGTCTAGGTTCATGCTCATGTGTTATGCTACAGCATTTCAGGCTTCGGCATGTTAGACTTGGTTGTGAGCTGCATTCTGATTTTGTCAATTGGCCCTGTGTTGCCATTTCTCTTGTTGTGTGTTGATTTTGTGCTTATTGAGTGTTGTGCTCTCTTGTTTACTTTGTGTCTTAACTGCTGCGCAGGTTCTCCACACATAGCTCCAAAAAAGGCCACCAAGTCCGCTGCATCTCAAAAGGGCAAAGGGAAAGGCCCTGGCCCGGGCAAGAAGAAGACCGCCTCCCCGCAACCAAGCCGGCACCCTCCCTCATCCACATCTCGCTCCCCATCCTCCACTTCCAGTGCTCGCCTCACCCGGGCCTCAGCTGTTGCTGCTCTTGTGCAGCTCTGTACCTCACCTATCACACTCCCTATTGAGAAAACCACCTCCAAAACCACACCTACCTCAACCGATCCTGCTACCCCTAAAGAAACCTCCACCCATCCTACTTCTCCACCTCATGCTGAGGAGGATGCTCCCGCATCCACTGCACCTACTCAACCACCTGCAGCAGATGCAGAATGGGGGGAAGTTGAACGGTTTCCCTCTTTCCTTTTTCTACTTTCATTCCTGACACTTGTAAACACATTTTCACTTGCCCATTACCCCTCCCCTCTCGTCACTTTCTCTTTCGTGCTGTCGTCCCAACCTCTTCACTCACTAGCCGGCTCTGTTCTTTTTCCGACACCGACGTTCAGGTATGTACCTTGTCCCTCCTTTTTCGGCACTTACGTGGACATGGGTGTTCTTCCTCTGCACAATTTCATGGTTATCTCGTGTTCTGTTGCTTGGTGCCTGGTGCGAATTCGGGGCCATTCGTGCGGCTGGGTTTATGGGTCTTTGTTGGTCATGCGTATTGATACTAGGGTTTGTCTGTTCTTGCCCCTCTACTCCATTGTGTGCACAATTTTGACCGCGCGGATGTTTGTAGTCTTTTCTGTGTGTTGTTGCAAATGTTCCCCTTTCCCTCCACCCGTACATTGTACCTGTGCTCTGTTGTTTGGGTATGCTTGCTCCGAAGTTTTACATTACAATGAGTATCTGTGAAGTGAACGCATTTTGAATTTTGATTTTGTCCTGCATTTGATCCTGTTCGAACCTACCTTCAAAATTCCTGGGTCCTTTTTTGCTTGTTTGGTTATCTGGTTGATTTCTGAGCATACATGCTCTTGCGGTTTTGTGTTTGGGGTTGTTGGTCTAGGCTCATGCTCATGTGTTATGCTACAACATTTCAGGCTTGGGCCTGTTAGACTTGGTTGTGAGCTGCATTCTGATTTTGTCAATTGGCCCTGTGTTGCCATTTCTCTTGTTGTGTGTTGATTTTGTTCTTATTGAGTGTTGTGCTCTCTTGTTTACTTTGTGTCTTGACTGCTATGTAGGTTCTCCACACATGGCTCCAAAAAAGGCCACCAAGTCCGCTGCATCTCAAAAGGGCAAAGGGAAAGGCCCTGGCCCGGGCAAGAAGAAGACCGCCTCCCCGCAACCAAGCCGACACCCTCCCTCATCCACATCTTGCTCCCCATCCTCCACTTCCAGTGCTCGCCTCACCCGGGCCTCAGCTGCTGCTGCTCTTGTGCAGCTCCGTACCTCACCTACCACACTCCTTACTGAGAAAACCACCTCCAAAACCACACCTACCTCAACCGATCCTGCTACCCCTAAAGAAACCTCCACCCATCCTACTTCTCCACCTCATGCTGAGGAGGATGCTCCCGCATCCACTGCACCTACTCAACCACCTGCTGCAGATGCCCCACACTCTGAGGCTACTCCTGTTGCTGCCCCCGTTGCTACAGCAACCTCTGTTCCTACCCTTACTGAGGCAGCCACTCACCCTGACTCCGCTCCAGCTGCAGCACCCCCTGAGCCTGTTGCTGCTACCTCTGCTGCAGCAACCACTGCTTCCACGCCTGCTGAGGATGCCCCACATTCTGACTCCACTCCAGTTATTGCTTCCGCTACAGCAGCACCTTCTGCATCTGCTGCAGCACCATCTCCCTCTACTTCTGCCCCTCCCAAGTGGCGCATGAAAAAAGTAGCTAAGAAGCAGATTTCCCGCAAAAAGCAGAAGCTGGCTGCCGATCCTCCTATATTGACTCCAGAAGAGTTTGCCGCCATCCCTCGGCAAGCCCCATACACCTCTGCTAAACGTTGGGCTGCCTTCATGAAAAAAGATCTTGTTTTGGAAAAGGGCTTCGATGTTGACTCTGACAAATTGCTGGATTTTGTGGAATCTGTCATTACATTCCAAGGTTGGGAGGACTTCGCTCGACCTCAGCCTGCCCCGATAATTGATGTTGTGCACGAGTTCTATGCTAATTTGAACCGCGACAAGGAGGGTGTAGGTTCGGGGAGTGTTAGTGCAATTGGATGTTGAGGACATCTATTTCACCTACCACCTCACTCACTGTGGATCCCGGGATTTTTTCAAGAAGCTGCAAGATCCACCTGCTGAGCTGCTGAGGGAAGCTCTTGCTGTGGCTGCCAAGCCCGGTGCATCCTGGTCCATTCCTACTTGTGCAGCTGGCCACATTTTCAGCAAGTATCTGACTGGGGATGCCCACATCTGGATGCATTTCCTCAAGAGTCGCATCCTGCCGATGACTCATGATACGCTGGCCATGAAATATCGCGTGATTGTTGTTGCCGCTTTGCTACAATCTGAGCCCGTTAATGTGGCCCCATTGATCCTCTACTCCATTCTTGCTTGTGGAACCAAGGAATCTTCTGGCCCCCTGTTTTTTCCTTCCCTGATTATGCAGGTTTGTCGGCGTGCTGGAGTGCCGATGCTGGATTCAGAGGCACGGGACTTGGGTGCGACCAATATCAACATTTCCCGTCTTCAAAAGCGCCATGCTGCCAACGATGCTGCAGCCACACCAAAGTCTCCTGCCTCTAGACGTGCCCCTGCCTCTCAGTCAGCCCCTGATGCCGCAGCTGTTGATCCTATCCTTGCTGATCTTCGTGCTCTCTGGGAGGAAGTCCTGGCTGTCCGAGCCATGTGTAGCACGCACGAGCGGCTTCTCCAAGCGCTCACCGATCAGCTTGCTCAGCTTCTGCCGGATGCTCAACCATAGCTTCTTATGGTTCTCTCTCCACTTATCTTCCTGAACACTAACTTTATTTTGTTGATATTTACCTTGGGTCTGTACCTAATACTTTGATATTTTGATGAAGTTGATGTGGTGTGGTGGTATTTTGTTTCGGTTATTATGGTCAGCTCATTTTCGCTTTAATTACCTAGTCTACTTATATCTTTTGTGTCGGTTGTTATTGGATTTCTTATGATCTTTTCTGCTCAGCTTTACTTCGATGATGATTTCTTATGTTTCTTGTTGCTTATGGATTTAATTGTTGACTTAGTTGATTTTCATCTTTCAATTGTTCCTTCGGTATAACTTGTCAATTCTTGATGTGCTTTCTATCTGTTCTCGTGGACTAAAAATCGTTGTTATTGAAAATTCATTACTTTGTCTTGTTGCTTGCTCGTTATTGGCTTCATGTTTCGGTTTTGCAAGTGTGAGTGTTTACCTTCGACTGCTTGTGGTTACCTCGAAGCGAAATGTGTTTTTATAACACTTGGGACATGATTTAGGCCATCGTTGTTTTATTTTGTGCCTTTTGTTGTCTTTCCGATTTATTTGACCTTTGCACCCTAATTTGTGCCTTAGCCTTATTTCATTTGTGTCCCCATCTGTTTAAGCCATTATCTCTTATTTTTTTACCCTCATCGTGAGCACTTCTATGAGTTCGGCCTTTCAACATTGAGGACAATGTCCGTCCTTAAGTTTGGGGGGGTGTGCTCCCGTTTTGGGTTTGTTTTATTTTTGAGTCTTGTATCTCATTTATCTTATTTTCTGAATCTAGTATTTCATTTTTTATTATTGTTGACATGTGTAAAAAAAAGAGAAAATTGAAAAAAAAAAAAGAGAAAAAAATCAAGAAAATCAAAAGAAAAATGAAAAAAAAAAGAGAAAAATGTGTTGAAAAAAAAGTGAAAGAAAAAGAGAGGAAAAATCGAAAGAAATTCGAATAAAAAAAGAAAAAAATGAAAAAAAAAGAGTGAAAATAAAGGGTGAACTTTTTGTTTTTGTTTTTGTCATTTCATTTTGTGTAATAATAGGGGCACTTTTCATCTCACTTGGGATTGTGGTTCTAGTTGGTTAAGGTCCTCTAAATAAGTAGTCGAACTCATTGGTGCTCTCGAATTAGTCACTCTATCCAAAAATATCCCTACCTTAACCTTAGCCCACATTACAAGCTAATAAAGCCCTATTGATCCCTTGTGATATGAACTCCATTAGTGGAGAGGTTGCTATGAGTAGTTTGGAGTCAAAATAAGTAAGCATGATGATCATAAGCATTACTTGAGTGTGGAGTTGATTTTGATCATGTTGACTTGGCATTGTGATGATGTGTTGTGCTGTTTTGAGATTTAGATGCTGAAGCATGATGGAAATGACTTGTTAAACCAGAAGGAAGGGTTTTGAGATGAGTTGATACTATTGTGATGATTGAATCCTAAATCTCTTTTCAACTGTGCTGAGAAGTGTAAGAGTATGAGCTAGCATGACTGAAAATTCCAACTTGTTTGTTCCTTGAGTCGTTCTGTCTCTTTTGTTGATCGAGGACGATCAACGGGCTAAGTTTGGGGGGGTGATAACTCTTGAAAAAGAGTTATATTCTCTTGATTTTAGTTCGTTTTAGAGAGTCTTTCGTCTATGTTTAACTAAATAAATGTTTGTTTTGGTCTTGTATTTAGTTGTCCGAGTCCTTTCATGTTTATTTCGTGTTTTGAGGTAAATAATGATGTTTTTGGAAGATTTGGAGTGAGAATTGTCGTGCAGGAAATTACCATGTTCTGAAGTTTTTGCTGGAGCAAAGAAACGAGTGTTGGAGCATGCTGAGCTGAACTAACTCCCAGTCAACATTAGTCAAAGTACTGGGTGACGTGAAAAAAAGTTATTTTTGCTGATGTGGGAGTGCGAAAACAACAGGATTTCACCCAATTTCCCCAAGGACAATTTGGGAATAATACCAAAAGGGGAAACCTAGAATTGGAAAGGGGTATAAAAGCTAATTGGAGAGAGAAAGAACAATACATCACCTACACTTTTCCATCGCCACACTTTGAGCTGGGGGAAAGGATTTCCAGCTGGGAACGGGAAGCGCCTGTGACAGAGGAAGAATAACGAGCTGCAGCTCAACCGCCGATGAGAGGCTAGCTTGGGGCTGAGGAATCATTCCTTGTTGAAGCTAATCGAAGGGGGATTCTTCTTCTTGTCCTCTCTATCTTTAATTTATTGTTTTTAAGTATGAATTCCAGCTTCCAAAACATGAATCTAGCTTTTACCATTGTAAATATGAGCTAATTTAGTAGACCATGGCTATGGATGAACTTGCTTGAGTTGAATGGATTGTTATGCATTGTGAATGGAATGGAGTTTTGAATATTTTGGTGGTTTAATTCTTAAAATTACAACTCTTGTGGGAGCTTGAATGTTTGTTATGCATTGTAAATTAGATTTGGAAAAATTGAGGCTAAGAGTAGAAACCCCAAATATTGCACACTTCATACATAGGAATGTGTGGTTTTGTGTTTGTAAAAATGCCTAGGAGAGTGATAATTGGTGCTGAATCTAAATTGAATTGGGTATAGGAATATGTTAATTAATTTAGAAAAGGCTATCTCACCTATTTTGGAAAATCTAGTTGAGAACCATAGTTGGCAGCAACTTTACTCTGTGCTGTTTACGATGCTGTAGCATATTATCTGTAGCAAACGATTCCATAGCCTAGGTCGTTTTTATCGTTGATTAAAAAGAAATTGTCTGATCCAAGTTTTCCCATTTTCCCCCTGTTTTATGGGCATCCCCTGTTTTATGTTTATTGTTATTTACTCATTAGTTCATGCCTAGGTTAATTAAACAAATCAAATCAATTTTCCCCATCAATTAAACCGAGTTGAGTGCTTGTGAACCTTTACCCCTTCCCTGTGGATCGATACTCGGAGAATACTCCGTTTTATTATTACTTGTGATAGTGTGCACTTGCACTAGTGTGTTTCACGCACGCGAACATACATGGATAGAGCTAAGGAATGAATTCCTAGAAAATTTCTTCCCTCCGAATGTCATCAGACAGAGAAGAAAGAAAATTATCCAATTCGCTGAAAGACCCGATGAGAGCTTCAATGAGACATGGGAGCGTTACAAGGAGCTAATGAGATCTTGCCCAAGACATGGTTTCCCTCTAGGAGAACAGTCAGAAGCATTCTATGAGGGACTCAATGAAAAGACCGTTGAGTTGGTGGACACCACATTGGAAGACACCATCATGACGAAAAGTGGAAAGAAGGCCATGGAATTCTTCCAAAGGATGGCCAACAACACTCAACGGTGGTCCTCGGGTCGACATCGGCCTGTGAAAGTTGTTGAGAAAGTTGCCGAACAACCTGATTTGGCAACCGAGTTGAAGAAGCTAAGGGAAGACTTCGCTGCACTAAAACTACAGAAGACAATTGCTGCAGTAGAGCCAGTGCAAGCCCCGCCTGAGGGGGACTGTGCCGATGTAAATTTCATCCAGAGGGGTGGTTACCAAAACAACTACCATGGAGGATATCAGCAGCATAACCAGCCCTACACCTATAATCACGCGAGGAACCACCCTGGATTTTCCTACGCGAACCCTCAAGCTGCGGAGCAGCCACCACCTGGATTTGCAGTTCAAGATGGAGAAGTGGTGGAGAAGAAGAAGCCGAATCTCGATGAGATTTTGGCAAAATTCATGAAGGGGTCTACAGATAAAGTAGGCAAATTGGAGCAAGAAGTCTCGGAGGTGAATACGAAGGTGGACCAAATGCAGAAGCACATACAGACCATCAAGACGCAAGTCAGTCAGATTGCCGAGGCTCTTGGAACCCAACACAAGCCCAGACAGCTTCCAAGCAACACTCAAGTCAACCCCAAAAATCAAAATCAGAGGAATCAAGTGAATGCCATCACTCTGAGAGGGGGAAAATCATATGAAGGGCCAGAACAACCAGGGAAGGATTCGTAGGAGGACGACGACGTGGAGCAAGTTGAAGATTCAGCAGCCGATTGGTCCACGTCGATCGACGCAGGAGCTACGTCGATCAACGCAGCAACAAAAGCCACATCGATCGACACAATTCCACGTCAATCGATGCAAGTGTAGGATTCGAGTCTACAATAGACAACGCGAATTGCAACTTTAATTTGCAAAGGATCGTTCTTAGGATATCGAAAATAAATATAAATTAAATAAATCAGGCGAACCTAAGCATGCTCCTACAAAGTTAATTGCAAAGGGATGGATCTACGGAATACCAAAATTCGAGCGATTGATCTACAGATCTAGATCGATGACGGAGACTTGTTCCAACAGATTTAACTTTCTTATATGTTCCCTTGCTCGATCCGGAAATCTGGTGAGGATACGCTACCGGATCTACAGTCGCCCACTATCTCTCAATCTCTCTAGGGTTTCTGATTTGAAACTTCAAACTTATGTGCGAAAATGAGAGATTTATCTATTTATATAGATCTGGAGAATGGGATATTAGGGTTTAATAAACCCTAATGGTCTTTGAGCAATGTTGGGCCAGACCAGGGATCAAATGCAAATAATAAAGTGGGCCTCCTATTAATTAATTCCATGTTCAACCCAGTAGTTAATTAATAAACATTAATTCATGCCACCAGAGAATTAATGTTGACCTACTCCTTTATTACCACGTTATTAGGAACGAGTTGCATTGACTTCGTTAATCCCCATATATAAGGTTTCAGACATTCATTAATTAATTCAGCATATGATAATTAGCTGTAATTAATTAATCTCTTATTATTCCTGAGTAGTACCACTCAATTGTTATCGCTTAGGCTTGAATCAATGATTCAGCCTGCAGGACTTAGCAT
>JAPKLW010003613.1:0-38528 GCA_026898455.1 Plectranthus barbatus
TTTTATGTAACTATGTTTAGTTAAGTTTCTAGCATATTCGGGGGTTATGTAACAACTATTCTTTACTTTAAAAAAAAACCAACTATTCTAGATGTATACTTAGAATAGATTAATTTAATTATTTTCTTGTCGATGGTTTATGAATTCTAGTTTACTTCTTAATTCTGAATTGCTTGAGACTGAAATGAGATAATAATTTAGATGTATTTGAAAGACTAATTCGTGAGAATTGATAGCTGGAATATGGAATCATAATATAATCTTTACTGTCCAACCAAAAATTAATAGGTTGTAAGAATTTAGATATCAATGTTCTATAAAATTGACTAATTTGTGTTGTTGAGACTCAGATGAGATAGTCACTAATTAGTAATTTAAATTATACTTGTTTGGCCCAAGAAGTTATAACATCTTTGCATATATCTCACATGTTGCAAAAATTTAATTGATTAGTCATTTGCACGTTATTCAGGATAGGAGTTCAGTCCTATGATCTATTAACTCAATTTTATTTTATTTTTGCCTAGTTTTAAAATCCAAAATTTTTGTTTACTGATGCTCAAACAATTTATCAAAAATTTGTGTTTTAATACATGAATTTATTTCATGACATCATTTAGGGTACAATATTTAAATGAGGAGAAACTTTCTCGGTTTCTCATACGCGGATTAGGCGAGATGTATTGACACTAGACAATCGACTTATGGCTACTCTATCTACCTTAACCGAACCTTGTATCTTGGAGTAACAAAAAGCAGCCTACTGTCTCCCGCTCAAGTTGCGAATCGGAATATAGAGCGCTTGCAAATATCGCGTCAGAAATGATGTAGATCCTCAACCTTTTCACAGAATTTCGCTCGACTCCTACTTCTACACCGACAATCTTATGTGACAATAAAAGCACTCTGTTCCTCACACAAAATTCAGTCTCACATCAACGAGCAAAACACATTGACTTGGATTGTCATTTTGTACGAGAGCTTGTTCAATCGGGTCGTCTAACTACTCAGTTTACTCCTACTTCACTGCAAGTTGCGGATATTTTTATAAAGAGTTTATCATGGTAGCCTTCGAACTGTTTCGTTACAAGCTCTACGTCTCCTTCTATCCGACATTGAGCTTGCTGGAGGTGTTGACGATATCCGAGCAGATACGACCGTATCTTCAAAGTAGATTTGTGTAAATAGTGTATATCTTTAGTTCCTATTTTCATGCATACATACCTAGTATATCTATCTCCTTATTCATGAATAAAATTATTGTAGAAGATTTATTCACAATCACATACCACTTCCACTATAAAAATTGAACGATCTCAAGAGTCAAGATAGAGCGATTCGAGTGACCGAAATTGTGACATTGACGAACTTGGTATCTTCCTTAGACATGCGACCGGAAATAATTTTTCCATAAATCTCGAATAATCTCTCAATCATAGGTTCGCCGAAGTGTTCCACCAACAAGGGCTCCGCCACGGATCTCATGCACTTGGCCACATTGTAGCCGTCGCCGCCACAGTCTGCCCATCGGATGTCAGAGGCCTCGAGGTGGGTGATGGTGAAGGAGCCTTCTTCCTCCACCTCCTTCTTCACTTCTGCAGGGGATGGTGTGTATTGAGGGATGTTGAATGAATGGAACTTCTCTTCATCAATCACTCCCTCACGCACCAATTCCTTGAGCGACAGCGCTAAGAGCTCCCAAATATAGCAGCATTCCTTGCTCGCAGCGCTTTCGCTCTTCCTCCCCAATATAGTCAGCACCATTCTGCCGCCGCCGACCACCTCCTCCGACCGGCATTTCAGAAACGTCTTGAAATCTCTTCGAAATTGCGCGTAATACGCATTTATTACACTCGTTGTACTTTTACTTCCGATGTAGATATTCTCTCTGTTCCACCTTTCCACGCCTTCAGGTACCTACATGAACCATGCTTCACTTGAAAATTTGTTTTGAAACTACAAATTTGATTGTAAAAGAAAGGCAAAAGTGTATTATGATGGAGGTATATATATGTACGTACCTTGGAGAGCCACATGAGGCTGTAAGAAGAGTGAACAAAATGCAGGGTGTTGGCGGCGAATAGCCTTCCATAAAACGAACCGGGAACTCCATACACGAAGCAAGGCCCGGGTCGAGATCCGAATCCGGATCCCGATTCCAATTCCCGATTGAGCTGTGATTGGAAGCTGGGCAGCAAGGATTGGAAAATGGAGTTGAAATCATTTCCAGGAAGGTCGTTGAGATGGATCTGAAATTCCGGCGGCTGACTGCCGTGCTCCCGGCATAGTTGATGGACAATTTTGACGAGCTCCGCCGCGACGATCATGGTGTTGGGGCCGGAGGAACAGCCCAGTTCCGCTATGCAGAAAGGCGATGGGGCCAAGCTGCAGTAAACTTGAGTAATGGCTTCTTCTATTATTGGCTTCGTCATTGAAATCACCTTTCTCTGCGACAAAATAAATCACCATCCTTTAATGTGCATGGCTACACAAGCATGCACGCTGCACGCACACATACATATATGTATATATAAAAGTAAACATAGACGTATATATTAGCAGTAGTGGATCCATTAACGTGCATGAGATATTGGTGTACGTACCTGAACTAGAGAGTTATTCGCGTAGCTGGTTTCTCCCAGACCTCCTTTCATGTGAAGAACCTGCATTACTTCCATTTTACTCTCTCACTCTCTCTCATCTGCTTTAATGTTTGAAGGGAGAAGCATCCTTTTTATATTGGTACGAAAATCACTACTCGCCCATAATATATAAAATTAAATCAAATATTCAAAAACAAAATAATTAAATAATAATAGACATTACAGAAAAAAAATAAACATAGATTATTATATCCTCTTAAAGGGCATAATAGAGATTTTAAAAATTGAATGATTTATTTGAATCAAACATAAAAGTTGAGCGGTATAATTGAAAATAATCATACAACATGTATTCCTATAAAATAGTTGGAGAGTTTAATTAATCTTTATCTCCATAAGAGTTAATTCCTATCTCCACTTGGTATCTTTTGGTAGGTAGAAGATCTGTCCGGATTATATTTCACAATAACTACTTTACTTTATTTTAATTTAATTTGCAATATTAAAACTATGGAATAATATTACTTTTATTTTAATTATAAACTATTCATTCTTAAACCAAAAATTAATCATTGATTAACTTTATTTTAATTTAATTTGTGTTAAATATGAATGAATCTATACCATTATCTCAAAAATTAATGTATGAGATTAAAAATTTTTCCAAGATTAATTGAAAATAATCACACAACATGTATTCCTATAAAATAGTTGGAGAGTTCAATTAATCTTTGTCTCCATAAGAGTTAATTCCTATCTCCATTTGGTATCTTTTGGTAGGTAGAAGATCTGTCTGGATTCTATTTCACAATCACTACTTTACTTTATTTTAATTTAATTTGCAATATTAAGACTATGGAATAATATTACTCTTATTTTAATTATAAACTATTCATTCTTAAACCAAAAATTAATCATTGATTAACTTTATTTTAATTTAGTTCGGGTTAAGTATAAATGAATCTATACCATTCATCTCAAAAATTAATGTATGAGATTAAAACTTTTTTCAAAATTTCATGCTTAATTGCTTTCATGATTTATAAAGCAATTAAGTTCGAACTAAAATTATAATTAATTTATCAATATTTGATGTTTTAATTTCAACCATTGATACAATCAATCAAATTGCTGAAATTCATTTCTATTTAGCACAAACTTTAATTTTAGCACTTGATATAGTTATGATCAATTGCTAAAATTAAAGTTTGTGTTAAATAGGAATGAATTTTAGTCATTGAATTGATAGCATCAATGGTTGAGATTAAAGCATCAAAGATTAAGAAATTAAGTATAATTTTCGTTCGTGCTTAATTGTTTTATAAATCATGCTTAATTCGATTAAACATGATTTATAAAGCAAAAAAGCATAAAATCTGGAAACATGTTTAAATCTCAACCATTATTTTTTTTAGATGAATGGTGTAGATTCATTCTTATTTAGTGCAAACTAACTTTTAGAGAGAGAGAATAGTGATTATATATTAAATAAGTTTAAATCTGGATTATTTATTTTATTGATTCAATGGTTATGAAATAAGGTTTTTAGGATATCGTAGTAATTCAGCCTTTAAATTTGAGTAACTGTCGTTATATTTCCTTAGATCTAAATATTTTTTCTTCATACAATATAATTAAATGATTATATCTTTCCTGATTCAAATATATATTTTTTACGAAATTAAACGTATTTTTACGATGATTCATATGATAACCATATTGCATATGTTGAATTTAGAAGATTCGCACAAAAATCTTGATTTTATATTCAGTTGGTATATGGTCTTCATTATATTTACGTTCAGGATAAAAATTACATCAATTACGCATAAAAATATTCCTAAATATCTGCATTTTTGTATCAAATGATGCATTTTCAACTTGAGTTAGATGCATTTTTATTCTAAAGCATATACATTTTGTATTCATATTGAGTACATTTATTGCACTATTAAGTCCAAAATATTGCAGACACCGAACATATGCATATTATGCTTAATGAACTGCACAAAATGAAATTCTTGAATGTATATTTTTCTCATTTTTGCCCTAAAATACTAGATGATAACATAAATAGTGCATCGAAATTAGAACAAAATTAAATTGATCACATATATTAATTTTGATTTTTAATGATTCATACTTATTCTTATTTAACACTTAAAATTTTAACACATAATTATTACATTATATGTATGTATAATTTATGTATACGTACACTCTCATAACTAAGGCATGCCTTCAATTATTTGTTTATTGATAGGTTATAGTAGATTTGGCATAATCTATGAATTGATGAACAAATAAATGCAATAAAATATACTGAAGTCAAACAAATTTAATTCCAGATCACTAGACTCTAGAAGTGAAGTTGTTTTAAAATATGGTTGTGTTAGCTGATACATCAACATCTCTAGTCATAATTTTTAAATAATATATTTTTTTCGTTCCACATAAATTGTTTATCTTTCCTTTTTAGTCCAACCCGTGATATTAGTCCACTTACTTAAAATAGCAAGTTTTTTCACACTCGTCAATAAAAATATTCATTCTACTACCACTCACGTGCACATACTTTGGTTATCGTGCCCGATCAAATTTGGACAATTTGACCGGGATAGAAGGAGTATATATATATAGGGTGGTGATCATAGGTTACCCACTGATAAGCTCGTAATTTGACTCACTTATCTATATTATTTTCTAGTGTTTTATTTAGTTTTGTTGAGTTTATTTACATATTTTATGCATGAGTTGAAATTATGAGGTATTATACTTGTGATAGTAAGATTTTGCAGGTCTTAGGCCAAATTCATTGGAAAACCGTACCGAAAGCAGTTGATGTTCAAAGAAACAGTCACGACTTCTTCCACACATGGAATTTGAGCTAATAGAGCATAGAAATAGAAAGATCTATTCGCTTTCCAATGCAACTGGAACCGGATCAATCGGAGTTCGGAAGCAAAAATTATGGCAAAAACCGTTAGACTGTGCGGAATGGTCGAAAGGGCAAAAAAATAGCTAAGTCTAAAAAAGTGCGAAAATTGGAGGTCTCTTTTTCGACCGACGTGAAGCCCACTTCGATCGACATAGAAGATACGTGTCGACTGACGCAGCTCTATATCGACCGACGTAGAAGATTCGCGTCGACTGACGCGGATCCAGAAAAAGGAAAATTCATTATTTTTATGGTTAAATTTTATTTTTGGCCTTAGATCCCAAAATGCACACTTCTACCTCGATATATACCCATATAGCTCGAGACTAGTCAACATTCAACCATTGTTTTAGTTATTATTCAGTTTTTATTCAAGTTTTTTGAGATTGAAGACTTGAACAACCTTTATTTTTCTTGTAAGTTTTTATTATGCAATTTAATAATATGTTTCTTGTGTTTTTGTCCAACATGAGTGGCTAGAAACCCTACCGGGTTCTAGAGCTATGTTTAATTAATCATGTTTGCGCGTGTTAGATTAATCAACTCAAATTGCGTGGTTTCAATTCCTGATTTAATTGATAAAATTTTGGGATTGATGATGGATTGAGAGATGAAATTGTTTCTATATTCATAGTTGTTATTTGAAAGACCGAGAGGAGAAAATTAATAACAGGAAGATAAATTGAATATTATTGGTTTTCTGTCTCAAAAGGAAGAGTAGTCAATTATAGGGATTAAATCTATTTTCATTAAGGTTGATTATTATTGTGTTCTTGAGGCCAACCAAGCATAAATAGTCACATGATAGTAACCTAAGTTAAAATTGTCCAACCAAGGAATTTTAATACTATATTCAATTTCCCACCATTATGAGTTGATAGATTTAGCATGTATTCTGATTGATTATTTGTCCTAGAATCTCTGTTCTTTAATTTGCTTTTAAAACTCTTTAAATTTCCGCATTGTTATCTTTAATCTACGAATTTTGCAGTGATCAAATAGCCATCATTGTCGGGGATCTGTTGGATTTTATCTTGTTATTAATTTGTTTAAAAATTAATTGGATTGAGTTTTTTTTATTTTATTTAATTCCTATTAGTGTGCGTGAGAGGTGTTGATTTTTGTGTTCTGTTTCGATCGACGCATAGCTCGCGTCGTTCGACACAGAAAATTATTTTGCGTCGATCGACACACTCTCGTGTCGGTCGACGCAGATCTGATTTTTCTTTATTTTTATCTGTTTTCTCAGTTCTTGCATGAACACGAGGGCCCAGGGAAACCACTCAAAATTTTCGACCCGGAAATTGAAGCAACCATCAAGAGGAGGCACAAAAACAACAAAATCAAGGAGATGGAGCTATCACACAATCAGAATGAGGAAGATGACCCGAGCATGCCCCCTCTGGAGGACCCGGACACCCAAATCACAACAAGGAGTGCCCTACTGCTGGTCCAAGAGATGAACCATATGCGGGATGTAACGCCCCCAACTGACCTTCCCAATTTGGGGCCACGTTACATTGATGTTTCAGGTTTTATCAAACACATTTCAAGAATTAATAAGCGGAAGACTTAAATATATATATAAGATTAATAAAGCAAAAAAAATTTGAACTTCGAGTCAGTTTAACAAAAACCAAATGTTTAACACTTTAAAAAGGGAAGGGAGTTATCAGAGAGTGGTGCAGCTGTGTGTGTAGCGTGATGGTGACATGTATATGGAGATACATGTCACAGGATCTGTTAGTCTTTCAAAACTCTTCACTTCACCAGCTTACACCCCGCTACTCCCATCCATGCTGCTTAACCTGCACGTTTTAGAAATAACGCGAGGGGCTGAGTACTTACGTACCCAATGAGAAACATGCCCGAAAACATACATTTGTATAGGAAACATGCTATCAAAATCATTTTATACATACAATTATATAGGAAATATGCCCGAAAACATACATTTATACATACATTTATATAGGAAACATGCTAGACGTGGGGTTTTATTGAAAAGAACCACGCTATCCAAATCATTTTACTTTCACACGCGTGCTTTTTATATGTTATTATATCTGTTTCAGTGTTGTAACTGGAAGTTGGCCGACTTCCAAGTTACGATGATCAGTTAGGAATGTAAACACACTCAACCTACTGTCATCTAAGTGCACTAGTCTCAGCAATCTATTTTGAGACCCGATCGTTTTAATATTCATCATTCACAAACTCCGTATCCATAATTTCCACATCCAAATACAACGAATTCCACCTTATATCTTCAAATTCCCAATCATATGGAGTCGCTACTCCATACTACTAAATGAGTTCTAGCTCAGTTATGAGAACCTGGTTCCAAACTCATTTGTTATTCTCTCTTGTCGATGGGAACCGACAGAGGACAGATATAATAGCACAAAACAATGCATAGCAGTCTCATTTCAAATCAAAGCATTTTATAACACATTTTGAAAAGTAAAAACTCGCATTTGATTTTATACTAAAATAGTTTCCCACCTCGTTATCGGCTTTTAGTTTTAGATGTCTCTTGCTAGAATGAGCTTACTCGATCCTTGCTTTCAATTTCCTACAATCAAATAGGGTTCTCGAGTCAGTCTGATACATCTAGGACAATATATCTTAATCATAAATAACAGGACTCGAAAGAACTAGGATTGAACAAATCATAACACTTCAAGCCTCTGTGTCGACCGACAGGGATCTGTGTTGGTCGACACAACCCTGATCGACACAGGCTCAAATCGGTCGACACACCCTGGTCGACATGGCTATGACAACTGCTCCAGTCAATCGACGTGAGTTGTGTCGATCGACATACCTTCTGTCGACTTCCATGTCGACGGCCTTGTGTCGGTCGACACAACTTTGTGTCGGTCGACACAAGTGTGTCGTTACACGGGTCATCTGGCCTTTATGTCAATCAATATGGATTGTATTGATCGACACACGCAGTCGATTTGCATCTTTCGGCTGAACCCTGTGTCGATCGACACAGGTCATCTCCTTCACGAGTTCGCCGGAGCTGCACCTGCAAATTTCCATATCTCGCAATTTCACCGGTCGATGACACATGCAAATACATATTCGAGCTCCCCGGACCACAAGGAACACGAATATACCCATTAAACACGAAAATACCTCCAAAAATGTGGACACAATTATACCTCGTCGGAGCTCATCCGTTCGCGGCGGCGGTGGCGATTTTCGGCTCTAAATTGGTGTTTCTTGATGTGCGAACGTTCCCTACATGATGGAGAACACGATTCTGCGGTCAAATCACCGGAATTTGGCCGGAATAACAAGATATACGAATTAAACTCAAAATCGCAACTTAAAACCCACCTCAACTTCAACCTCCGATATCTCACTCGTTTCTCGTCCTCTCGGAGTCCACGAGTACTCAAATCGAAGCTCTGGAGAAGTTCTACAAGATGGTGTTGGTGGCTCGCCGGATGGTCGCCGGAGTTGGCCGGAAAATGGGTCGGAAGATGGCTGACGGGTTTATGGGTGGAGAAGGGTTTGAGGGTGGGTTAGAGTAGTTCTTTCTCTCTCTAAAATATAATACAAGCTGGAAAAGATTATAGTATAATTCCTCCCTCTATTTATACCTTCTAGCCTATAATATCATATAGTATGAAGAATATGTATTTGAACATATACATATATCCTAGGTTCCATATAATTTCCAATGTACATCATATATTTAAATCTTATTGTTTCCAAGATTTCTCCTTTCCTCAATATACATGATAAATCATATCGTTTTCACAATTCGAAAATATTACCAATCTCATTACTTAAATGCTTCCCAATCAAGAATAAGTAATATCAATGCCCTCAATTTAGTGAAATTCTCTTTATTGATTCCGAATAATAATAATACATGGTCAATTTATACACGGGGCGTTACATCCCTTCACCCTTATAAAATTTTCGTCCCGAAAATTACTAAGCTTCGAAAAGTTCGGGATATCTCTCCTTCATCTTGTCCTCTAGCTCCCATGTTGCTTCTTCATGCCCATGATGGCTCCAAAGCACTTTAACGAGCGATATGGACTTATTTCAGAGCTCTTGATTCTTGCGGTCTAGTATAGCCTCTGGCTGCTCTTCATACCGTAGGTCCGAGCTTAAGATCACTTCTTCCTGACAAATTACGTGCTTAGGTTCATACACGTACTTTCTCAGCTGAGATACATGAAACACGTTATGAATGTTGCCCATACTCGGGGGTAATGTCAATCTATATGCCACTGGACCAATGCGCTCTAGTATTTCGTATGGTCCAACATAACGCGGTCGCAGCATGCCTTTTACCCCGAAGCGTACTATTCCTTTGGAGGGTGAAACCTTGAGGAAAACCTTGTCTCCAACTTCAAAACATAACTCTGCCCTCCTGGAGTCGGCATAAGACTTCTGCCTACTCTGTGCCTCTCTAATTCTCTCTCAAATTTGCCGGACTATCTCAATCATCTCACCGATGGCGTCCGGTCCAATAACTTTCCGTTCTCCAACCTCATCCCAATACAGAGGCGAATGACATTTCTTCCCATACAAAGCTTCATAAGGAGCCATCCCGATTGTTGCCTGATAACTATTATTATAAGCAAACTCAATCAAAGGCAAAATTGGCTCCCAACTGCTCCCCCGGTCTAACACTACTGTTCTCAGCATGTCCTCGAGAGTTTGAATGGTCCTCTCAGACTGACCATCTGATTGAGGGTGAAACGATGTGCTAAAATTTAGGCGAGTACCCAACTCCTGTTGTAAACTCATCCAAAATTGAGATGTAAACTTCGCATCTCTGTCAGACGTAATGGTCTTTGGCACCCCGTGCTGTCTGACTATCTCTCGGACATAAATCTGTGCTAGTTTATCTGACCCGTAGTTTACCTTAATCGGTAAAAAGTGAGCACTCTTCGTTAGACGGTCCACTACAACCCATATCACCGTATTTCCTTTCTGTGACCTTGGTAACCCTGTTATGAAATCCATGGTGATATGTTCCCACTTCCACTCAGGGATGTCTAACGGTTGCAACTTCCCATACGGCCGTTGATGTAACGCCTTAACTTGCTGACATATCAAACATCTCTCCACATATAAGGCTACATCCTTCTTCATACCATCCCACCAGTACTTAGTTTTCAGATCTTGGTACATCTTAGTACTTCCTGGGTGAGCGGTATATGGCGTATCATGTGCCTCACTCAATATGTCATTCCTCAACTCCTCATTGTTCGGCACTAAAATCCTATCTTGGAACATCAATGTACTGTCAGGTGCTTCTCGGTATTCTCCCTCTGGCTTAACCTTCAGTTTCTGACGCGATCTCTCAATCTCTGCGTCTTCCTTCTGTGCCTCAAGAATTCTTTTCCTCAAATCCGGTACTACTGTTAAAACTGCCAAATCACATCTCCTCCTCTCTGAGGGTGATATTACTTCTAGACTGAGCTTCTCAAATTCTCTGATCAAACTACTCTCTCTTGTAAGCATACAGCCTAACTGAGCTTCTCTTTTCCTACTCAAGGCATCTGCTACTGAATTAGCCTTTCCCGGGTGATAATTAATCGTCAAGTCGTAATCATTTACGAGTTCCAACCATCTCCTTTGCCTCATATTCAGATTCTTTTGTTCGAAGAAGTACTTCAAACTCTTGTGATCAGTGAATATGGCACACTTCACTCCATAGAGATAGTGTCTCCAAATCTTTAACGCGTGAATTACTGCCGCTAACTCCAAGTCATGAGTTGGATAATTTACCTCATGCGGTCTTAACTGTCTCGATGCATATGCTATCACCTTTCCGTCTTGCATCAGAACACAACCTAACCCGTTCTTCGAAGCATCAGTGTATACTTCAAAATTCTTATCTGGCTCCCGCACTGCTAATACTGGCACGGTTGTTAGCAACTGCTTCAACTTTTGGAAGCTCTCCTCACATTCCTCTGACCATTCAAACTTTACATTCTTTTGTAGTAACTGGGTCATCGGCTTTGCAATCTTTGAGAAGCCTTCAATGAATCTTCTGTAATATCCTGCTAAGCCCAGAAAACTACGAATCTCGTTCGGCGTAGTTGGTGATTTCCAGTCCATTACTGTTTGAATCTTGGCTCGATCAACCTTAATTCCATCAGCCGACACGATGTGACCCAAGAATGTCACTTCCCTCAACCAAAATTCACACTTACTGAATTTGGCGTACAACTTCTCGTCTCTCAGAGTCTGCAATACTGTTCTCAGATGCTGCTCATGCTCTGCTTCACTCTTCGAGTATATCAGAATATCATCAATGAATACCAAGACAAAGTTATCGAGGTACATATGAATACTCGGTTCATCAAGTCCATGAATACTGCAGGAGCATTCGTGAGTCCAAACGGCATTACTACAAACTCGTAGTGACCGTATCTAGTTCTGAACGCTGTTTTCGGAATGTCCTCCTTCCGAATCTTCAACTGGTGGTACCCTGATCGGAGATCGATCTTAGAAAACACCTTAGCTCCCATGAGCTGATCGAAAAGATCATCGATTCTCGGTAATGGGTATTTATTCTTCAGCGTTAACTTATTCAGCTCTCTGTAGTCAATGCACATCCACATTGATCCATCCTTCTTCTTAACGAACAGAACCGGTGCACCCCATGGTGACACGCTTGGCCTGATATAACCCATGTCCAAAAGCTCTTGCAACTGGACCTTCAGCTCTTGTAGTTCCTTCGGGGCCATGCGGTACGGCGCTTTAGAAATTGGTGCTGCACCCGGTTCTATATCAATGGTGAACTCTACTTGCCTGTCTGGCGGTAATCCTGGTAGTTCTTTCGGAAACACGTCTTTGAATTCCCTTACTACCGGAACGTCTTGTACCGTTAGTTCAGGTTTCTCTTCTCCCTCCAAGTACACTAGAAAAGCTTGGTTTCTGGTCTTCCGCAACAGCTTCGTTGCTTGAATTGCAGAGATTACAGGTACTCTCTGCTTCTTCTTAAATCCATGTATGAAAGCTTCTTCATTCCCTAGCTGTGGAATGATTACTCTTTTCTCACGACACAAGATCGTCGCCTTGTTTTCTGATCGCCAATCCATTCCTAGGATTACATCTATGTCATGAATATCCAAAACATTCAGTTCAGCTACTTGAATTTCATTCTCGTTCATCTTGATTCTCAAGTCTCGGCACACAAAAGTAGAAGTAGTTGTTTCTCCTGAAGGTATTGCTACGTTCAAATCCTGACTGTTCTTATCTACCTTAAGTTCTAATGCCTCAACACATGCAGATGAAATGAATGTATGCGATGCTCCCGTATCAAACAGTACCATAACAGGTATGTCATTAATACATCCCATACCTGCCAGATTGCCATCATCTGGGTTACCATCCAAAGCATAAGCCCGGGCTCTCCTCGGCTGTCCATCTCTGCCCTATGGGTTACCCTCTTGGTTCCTAGGTGGTGCCTGATTTCCTAGCCTTCCACCTCCTCTGTTTCCAGCATTTCCTCTCCACGGCTGGCGATGTCCTCTGATGGCTCTCAACTGCTGGTTGGCTGCCCTCTGAAAATTCTGGCGATTGCCTCCCTGAGCTGGCGGTGTAGGGCAGTTGTTGGCATAGTGTCCTTGCTCTCCGCAGGTAAAGCATCTGACCGCATTCCCTTGGCATCCGCTGGTATGCCTCCTGCCACACCTCTGACAGTTCTGCGGTCCCGCCTGATCTCGCCTCTAAGCCTGATGAGGGTTGAACCTCTGGAAGTTTTGTTGGTCTGGCCTCCCTTGGAAGTTCTGCGGCCTGCCTTGGTCGTGGCGCTTCTGATGGCCTTACCCTTACACAAATTGCCTTGGCGGCTCCTCAAATTTCCTTTTCTGGTTTGAGCCTGAAGCCTGCGCCTCCTGCGCTCCCCACTTTGGCATCTTCTTCATATTCTTGGACGCTTCTATGTCCAAGGCGTGGCCTAACAGCTCTTGATAGCTCAACCCTTTCATGGTCGCCAGTTGTGTGCGGATCTCTTCACACAGACCATCTCTGAACTTCTCAGCCATCTTCTGCGGCGTATCTGCCAAATGTGGTGCCATTTGGAGTAGCTCACCGAATTTGGTGTCATACTCCTCCACAGACAATTTCCCCTGCTCAAAGAGAAAGAATTCCACCGCCATCTCCTTTCTGTACTGTCTAGGAACATACTTCTCAAAGAATGCCTCCTTAAACCTCTCCCAGCTGATATTGTCCCTCTTTGCTGGCGCAATAGACTTGACATAAGTCTCCCACCATCTATCTGCTTTTCCCTTGAGCTGATAGGACATACAGTTAATTTTCTCATCCTCTGAGCATCTCATGTGCTTGAATATCTTTTCAAGCTCGCGAATCCAATCCTCTGCTGCTGAGGGTCCTCCAGTCCCATCGAAGGTTGGTGGGTGCTGCTTTCAGAATGTTTCCACCCACATCACAGATGGAATTTCTGGTATGTTCCCTTGAGGTGGTGGAATTGGTCCATGCTACCCTGCAGCATCCTCATCATCAGATAGAATCTCTAACTCCTCATATTCCTAGTTTGTAGGAACTTCCTCCCAATGTGGTTCCTCATAATTCGGTTGTGGGATAGCTCTCCCACGCCCTCGACCTCTTTGACCTCTTCCTCTACCTCGTCCGCGGCCTCTGACTCTGCCGCGACCTCTTCCCCTTCCTTGATCGATAAATTCCATTATCTTCAATGCAAAACAACACTAAATTAATAATTCCATAACATCCACATAATAGTATTCATTATATCCTGGAATCATGCCATCCATTCACTACTCACTCAAAACTTGTAGACAATCAACACCACATTCAAAATCTCAAAATGATTCCATACAACAATCATTAATACTACAACCAGTCTCACATGTTACAATTCTGATACAACCGAGAATACAAGTTCCTACAAAAGTAAAATTCAGCAATGATTAAATCTCAGTCTCTGTCCCGAACATGATCATAATTAGAGTGCAATAAGTAGTAATGAAGTGTCCAAATCCCAATAGAACAACTAGCAATAAACTCGTAAAACTCTCACACGGATCCCTCTGATGGATCCTCCTCCTCCACGTCATCCTCCCTCTTAATCGGCCTCTTACCCCTGTCCCGAGCTGTCATCCTCCTCCCTCAGCTGCTCTCGGTATCGTTGGATAGACAGATGGGTGCCTGCCTCGTCCCCTGACCATAAGCAATCCCATAACCTCCGAACATGTCCTCATACCTGCTAGTGTTCTGCCTCGGCCACATCTCGACACCGTCCAAACCATAATCATGTACCTGGTTGGCCCCGCTAGGCCCTCCCAAATCGTGATGTGGCTGCTGCACTGGTGGTACAGTGGTATCCTGAAATCCATATGGCAGCGTCGGGTCCTGCTGCAGTGGTGGATACTGGACTGAAGCTGTGGAGAAATCACACCACGCGTAAGGATCATACGCTCCTCCCTGATGTAATCCATGCTGGGGTGACGCATAAGCCGCTACGGGCGTGCTCGGTGTAGGGCGTATCCTCGGACGCGACGTGGATGCGGGTGCCTCCGGTGCCGTAGGTGGTGTTGGTGGTAAAGATGGTGTCCACTGCGGCGACGACTGCTGCAATAGTCAACATAGATGGAGGATCCTACAGGGTCAAAGTGAGGTCCAATTGATCCTCCCAATTGGTGCTCGGATGGTACTACCATCTGTGCTATAGACGATGATGCGGGTCTAGGCCTCGTCTGCGGCGCCTCACCTGTCGCTGACGCCTGCGTGCTCCATGAAGATGTCAACGATACTCCCTCGGCTAAAACTGCCTCCTGAAGGAGCGCGGCCATGAAGGTCTGGAAGCTCCCTCGAGTACCTATCCGCTGGTTACGGTGAACTCTAGCTAACTCCAGTGTCCGAGTAGTTCATCTCGACGGCATCAGCTCTGCGGTCCTCTCCATAGCCTCTGCATCTGTAATGCCCTGTCCTCTCGCCTGTCTCCAAAAATTCCAGTGCTCCAGCAACGTGTTTGTCAAATTGTCCTCCTCAAATGGTGGGGCACTCCTAAAATGAAACGCTGCACTCTTAGGGTCCATTTGTCATAACAACAACGTTAAACGATCAGTCCAAGGTCATAAATAACATCAATACGCAACTCTGTGTCTCGGGACAACTGCCGGCCTCCGATTCACTATGCCGAGGACTCTAACGAATCCTTGCGCTAAAACACACTCACTCGAGTCTTGACTAACGTGCCAGGCTCCTTGTGCATTCTGCACACTTATCCAACTACTGGATTTTCCAGTTAAATGAAATTTTCAATTTCACAACATAAGGTCAAGTTCTAAGTTCAATAGTCAGCTTCTTCGATCTTACATCATTATACTACAGCTCATTATACACTAGCACATCTTTAGCCATAACATTGAGGTTTTAAATGCTTGCAAATTATTCAACACCTCATAAATCATTCAAATTACCCCACATTTTAAAAAGAGGTCACCTTACCGGTGCCAAATAAACGCATAAATTTTCACATTGTAAAACACCAAACTTTCCATTCATCAATTTCAGCTTTCATAAACACAAACTTCTCAAACCCCACACTTCCATTTCACTTACAAATCACTAGTGTTAGCACTCTTGCTCAACACAAAATCAATCAATTTCAATCAATTCACATCAAAACATTTCAACTCCTTA
The DNA here is from genome assembly GCA_026898455.1 of Plectranthus barbatus. NCBI lineage: Eukaryota > Viridiplantae > Streptophyta > Magnoliopsida > Lamiales > Lamiaceae > Plectranthus > Plectranthus barbatus. The sequence goes on from JAPKLW010003613.1 coordinate 16,216, forward strand.
TTTCTCCTAAACTTTCCTTCAATTTCAAATAACTTTCAAAATATTTGAAATGTCTTCAAAATATTCATATCTCAATGAAATTGCAAGCAGGGAAACTTTTAAATTTCAAAACTTTAAAACATACCTCAGGTAGCGCATGATGGAGTAGGGTGTAAGCATGAGTGAACACTCCACAATTTTCAAATTCGACATTTCTAAGACTCGAAGTTTTCGAAACACGTTGAAAAATGGTTTTAAAATTCAAAATCTCCGCTCTGATACCACCTCTGTAACGCCCCCAACTGACCTTCCCAATTACATTGATGTTTCAGGTTTTATCAAACACATTTCAAGAATTAATAAGCGGAAGACTTAAATATATATATAAGGTTAATAAAGCAAAAGAAATTTGAACTTCGAGTCAGTTTAACAAAAACCAAATGTTTAACACTTTAAAAAGGGAAGGGAGTTATCAGAGAGTGGTGCAGTTGTGTGTGTAGCGTGATGGTGACATGTATATGGAGATACATGTCACAGGATCTGTTAGTCTTTCAAAATTCTTCACTTCACCAGCTTACACCCTGCTACTCCCATCCATGCTGCTTAACCTGCACGTTTTAGAAATAACGCGAGGGGCTGAGTACTTACGTACCCAATGAGAAACATGCCCGAAAACATATATTTATATAGGAAACATGCTATGCAACTCACACAGATAGACGTAGGGTTTTATTGAAAAGAACCACGCTATCCAAATCATTTTACTTTCACACGCGTGCTTTTTATATGTTATTATATCTGTTTCAGTGTTGTAACTGGAAGTTGGCCGACTTCCAAGCTACGATGATCAGTTAGGAATGTAAACACACTCAACCTACTGTCATCTAAGTGCACTAGTCTCAGCAATCCATTTTGAGACCCGATCATTTTAATATTCATCATTCACAAACTCTGTATCCATAATTTCCACATCCACATACAACGAATTCCACCTTATATCTTCAAATTCCCAATCATATGGAGTCGCTACTCCATACTACTAAATGAGTTCTAGTTCAGTTATGAGAACCTGGTTCCAAACTCATTTGTTATTCTCTCTTGTCGATGGGAACCGACAGAGGACAGATTTAATAGCACAAAATAATGCATAGCAGTCTCATTTCAAATCAAAGCATTTTATAACACATTTTGAAAAGTAAAAACTCGCATTTGATTTTATACTGAAATAGTTTCCCACCTCGTTATCGGCTTTTGGTTTTAGATGTCTCTTGCTAGAATGAGCTTACTCGATCCTTGCTTTCAATTTCCTACAATCAAATAGGGTTCTCGAGTCAGTCTGATACATCTAGGACAATATATCTTAATCATAAATAACAGGACTCAAAAGAACTAGGATTGAACAAATCATAACACTTCAAGCCTCTGTGTCGATCGACAGGGATCTGTGTCGGTCGACACAGGCTCAAATCAGTCGACACACCCTGGTCGACATGGCTATGACAACTGCTCCTGTCAATCGACGTGAGTTGTGTCGATCGACATACCTTGTGTCGACTTCCATGTCAACGGCCTTGTGTCGGTCGACACAATTTTGTGTCGGTCGACACAAGTGTGTCGTTACACGGGTCATCTAGCCTTTATGTCAATCGACATGGATTGTGTTGATCGACACACGCAGTCGATTTGCATCTTTCGGCTGAACCCTGTGTCAGTCGACACATGTCATCTCCTTCACGAGTTCGCCGGAGCTGCACCTGCAAATCGCCATATCTCGCGATTTCACCGGCCGATGACACATGCAAATACATATTCGAGCTCCCCGGACCACAAGGAACACGAATATACCCATTAAACATGAAAATACCTCCAAAAATGAGGACACAATTATACCTCGTCGGAGCTCATCCGTTCGCGGCGGCGGTGGCAATTTTCGGCTCTAAATTGGTGTTTCTTGATGTGCGAACGTTCCCTACATGATGGAGAACACGATTCTGCGGTCAAATCACCAGAATTTGGCCGGAATAACAAGATATACGAATTAAACTCAAAATCGCAACTTAAAACCCACCTCAACTTCAACCTCCGATATCTCACTCGTTTTTCTCTCGGAGTCCACGAGTACTCAAATCGAAGCTCTGGAGAAGTGCTACAAGATGGTGGTGGTGGCTTGCCGGATGGTCACTAGAGTTGACCGAAAAATGGGTTGGAAGATGGCTGACGGGTTTATGGGTGGAGAAGGGTTTGAGGGTGGGTTAGAGTAGTTCTTTCTCTGTCTAAAATATAATACAAGCTGGAAAAGATTATAGTATAATTCCTCCCTCTATTTATACCTTGTAGCCTATAATATCATATAGTATGAAGAATATGTATTTGAACATATACATATATCTTAGGTTCCATATAATTTCCAATGTACATCATATTTAAATCTTATTGTTTCCAATATTTCTCCTTTCCTCAATATACATAATAAATCATATCGTTTTCACAATTCGAAAATAATACCAATCTCATTACTTAAATGCTTCCCAATCAAGAATAAGTAATATCAATGCCCTCAATTTAGTGAAATTCTCTTTATTGATTCCGAATAATAATAATACATGGTCAATTTATACACGGGGTGTTACACGGGAGTTGGTCTAGCAGTTGATGGTAGAAAGGGAAGCTAAAAGGGCAGAAGCTCTAATGAGACAAAGAGAGCAAGAAAGAGAAAGAAGGCTCTGAGAGGACTCCGATTATGAGAATCCCAATGCCATGAAGTACAGACCGCAGTCTGGTAATGAGGGATTTGTTATTGGCATCAACGCCAAAAACTTTAATTTCAAAACCAGCCTAATTCAGATGGTGATAAGCTCGTATTTTGCCTCACTTATCAAATTGCTTTCTTATTTGTTTAATGCATTTACATTAGTTTTTAATTAATAATCGAGCAAGAATTGTTTATAGGGGATATTACGCTTGTGGTGCTCAGTTTTGTAGGTATACGAGGTTATAAGTGAGCAAAAGGTGAAAAGAACCGAGTTACACAGAGTTGCTGCTTTGATTGACATATGGGAAGTCGACCGAGTTGGGAGACGTGTCAAAAACCCGAAGCATTGCCTCTGTGTCGACCGATAGTGCCCATGTCGTTCGACACAAAAATTGGATGTCGATCGAGAGGCAAGACAAGAAGGCTTGACATTTGTGCTATATATCGATCGACACACACCGTGTCAATAGACACAAATAGGGGTGTGCATCACCCGAACCGAACCCGAAAAACCGACCCGAACCGACGATTTCGGGTCGGGTGAAGAATCTTCGGTTCGAGTTTCGGGTGGCATTTTCACCCGATGCAATTTCGGGTCGGGTGGCGGGTTTGCATTTTCGGGTTCGGGTGCCATCCGACCCGACCAATTTTATTAATATATATATATATAATATATTTAATATTATAATTAATAATAAAATGAATAATTGAATATGAGCCCTAAATCTAATTGAATCGACTCTCGACTGCTCACTGTTGCCCAGCCCGCCTCCCTCCCAACACCATCGTCCACCCCCATCACCCACCGGCCACCACCGCTATCACTGCCCCCACTGTCGTCCTGGCCTCCCTGCCGGCGTGCTGCTGGTGGCTTGCTGCCTCGCTCCCTCTCGTCCCTGCTGTCTGCCTGCCTCCCTACACCAACGGTCCAACGCTCTGAGTGTCGTTACGCCCCACCGCCGTCCTCGTCTCCCTGTCGGCGTGCCGCTGGTGGCTTGCTCCCTCGCTCCCTCCCATCCCTGCTGCCTGTCTGCCTCCCCTACACCAACGGTCCAACACCACCGTCCAGTGCCTTACAAAAATGTGAAAACAGGAAAAAAATATAGAATCGAATCGGGTGAAACCCGACCCAAAATTCGGTCGTGTGACGGGTCGGGTGAAGCAGAATTCCGGCGGGTTTCGGGTGGCAAAAATCGGGTTTCGGGTGGGGGTCGGGTGATGATTTTCGGGTCGGGTTTGACCCGACCCGACCCGATGCACACCCCTAGACACAAAGGTTGAAGAAGGCTGGATCAATATGTTGCAACCATGTCGATCAACACACACTGTGTCAATTGATACGGAGGCCCGAGAAGGAAAAATATCCCAGTTTGGCTTTTTTTGATATTTTAGCCCATTGCCTTTTGAAGATTCAAATTCCTCCCCTATAAATAGGACCCTTGGAGCTTAAAAATTAGATCTTTTTATGTTCAATTTCTAGTTATTTTTACTTTAATTTTCAGCATTTAAACATTTTGATTTCCTGTACTCTTTATTTTACTTGTTGCTTTGAATACAAGACATTGAAGATTCCAATTCTTATTTTCAATATGATTCAAGTAAGTTCCTTTATATTTCTTGCAATCTGTGTTTTTAATATGCTAGGCTAGAAATCCTAACAGGTTCTAGGGTTTTCACCATCCTTTCAAGCTTGTTGTAATTTGATTAAATCCAACCCTAATTAATTGGTTCAAATTCTATGGTTTTCAATCTAAAATCTATTTTCAATTGAAGGATCGAGAGATGGAAATTGGATTAGGTTTACAGTTATTAATTTGAGACCGAGAGGAGATAAAATTAATAATAGAAAAATAGGATTTTGATACAATTGGTTTCTGTTTCAAAAGGAAGAATCAGTTGTAGGGTTTTTAATATGTATCTTTATTGAGATTGACTAGTTTGTGTTATTGAGACTCAAAAGGTAAAATTCACTTTCTAGTAATCTAGATTTTAGCCTAATCAAAGGATTAATTTCAATTTAACAAATTTCCCACCTTAATAATTACGTTGGGTTTGGATTGATTGGTTATTGCATGTTGATTGGATTGGTTGATTTCCCTGAAATGTGTGCTTTTTATTATTGAATTTTATTTCAAAATTATTTTCAGTTTTGAAAACAAAAACCTTTTTCAAATTTGGATTTGCTCAAACAGCGAATTGATAAACTGTGTCCAGTACATGAGATAATTTCATTGCACTATTCCTGCGGGTTTGACAACCCTCGGGTTATAAATTTATTTGCATCGCTATATTATAATAAATCTGTTTAATTTTAATAGTGATTAGATGGTTCAACAGAATCAGTTTGGTGGTCGAGCTGTGGAGGACCCTTACACACACCTCCGGATGTTCGTAGAGGTGTGTGATACTGTCAAGCAGAATGGAGTCTGCCAGGATGTGATCCGTCTGCGTCTATTCCCATTCTCACTGCGGGATTAGGTTCGAACTTGGTTTACAGCCTCTGGACTGTAGCAGCATCAGGACATGGGACGATCTCCGGGTAGAATTCCTTTCTACCTTCTTCCCACCATCTGTGATCATCCAAAGGAAGATGGAAATTCTGAAGTTCCATCAGAAGTTGATGAGTCCCTATTCGAGGCATGGAGCCGGTTCAAAGAATTATTGAGGAGCTTTCCCGGACATGGAGTGGATATCAAGGAGCAAACACACATTTTCTACCAGGAGATGAACGAAAGGACTCAAGAGTCAGTTGGCAATGCAGCAGGAGGCTCCGTGATGAGCAAATCTGCAGACAAGGCCCTCAAGCTGTTCAAGAAGATGACCATGCAAACTCAGAAGTGGGCAAATTCGAGGAGGCCCCAAGTCAAGGCAATCGAGAAGAAGGAACTTGATGACACCCTCAAGAAGGAGATTGAAAAGCTCAAGGGGGAGATGGAGAAACTGACATTTAATGTTGCTTGTGCTTCTGTTGCACAGGTTGATCCCGTAGCCGACGTGAATTATATTAACCGAGGAGGTTATCAAAATCAGTACCGGCAAGGAGATACCAACATTATCCACCAAGAGCTTATCCTAGTTTCTCTTATGCTCAGCCGTAAGGCGCAGAACATCCTCCAGGTTAGGGGTGCTCATGAGCCGAGCCGAGCTGAGTACTGCCAGGCTCGAGCTCGAGCTCGACTCAATTTCTGAAGACTCGAACTCGAGCTCGGCTCGAGCGAGCTATATTTTTCAAGCTCGAGCTCAAGCTCAATGCAATTTGTCGAACTCGAGCCGAGCTCATGAGCTCAACATGTACTTGAATATATTTTTCAAAAAATTTAAGATCTAGAACCGCTAGAAATGAAAATCTCTGATGAGGCATTTTTGGATTTTTTTTTTATGATGATAGTTCTAGCCCAACAAAGAAGACGTTGTTAGTCGTATACTCGTATTTGATTCTTGGTGATGGAGATTCAAGGCCAAGGAGAGGTGTTAGCTGTTTTTCCGTCGGTCAAGGAGGAATTGAATGGAGGTAGTAGGGTTGTTTCGCATTATTTGACGGCAACTGTAAAGAAGTAAGAAACGACACCAAGAATTAAGAGATGAGAGATGAATTGAGAAATAAGAGAATCAGAGGTGGGAAATTCGGCAACACCACAAACTTGATAGATGATAGTGAATTGAGAGAAAAGTGAAAAGAGTTGCCGGCGGCGCTCAAAAGTAAAAGGAAGAAATTTAGGGTTTTTTTCATTTTATAATTTGGGTATAAAATGTAAATAATAAGAATTTGAGGGATAAGAATATAAATATACAATTAAGAGTTGAGCTCGTTTAGGCTCGCGAGCTTGTCGAACTGAGTAAAATTGAGCTCGAGATTGAGCTTGACTGTTACTCGAGTGGCTCGAGCTCGACTCGATTACTACAAGTCGAATTCGAGTTTTTTATGAGTCAATCTCGAGTAACTCGTGAGTTGGCTCGACTCATGAACACCCCTACACCTGGTTTTGATGTTCAGAATGGGGAGATCATGGAGAAAAAGAATGATAGCCTCAACAAGGTGTTGGCCAAGTTCATCAAAGCTTCGAATTATCGAGTGGGAAAAATAGAGCAAGAAGTGGCTAGAGTGCACACAAAGATTGATAGAGTTGACAAGCATGTTCAAATGATTAAAACTCAAGTTAGCCAAATTTCCAACACAATTGGAGTTCAGCACAAGCAAGGGCAGCTTTCGGGCACTACTAAGGTGAATCCGAAGAATCAGCAGGAGTGCAAAGCAGTTACTTTGAGGTCCGGCATGAGTTACAAGAGTCCCGGTATGTTCTGGACAAGTTTGGGGGAGAAGAAGAGGAAAATCCCGCATGGGATGCCTCTGTTTTGACCAACACACATCCTATGTCGGTCGACGCAGATGCCCAAAGGGAAGAAATTTCGATCGAAGCCGAGGATGAGCCGACGCAGAAGAAGTCGACCGAAGCACTCATGTCGACCGACACGCCGTCAAATCGGTCGATATAGAAAGTTCTCCAAGACAATTCTGCTGCTGAAAAAGAAGATCTTATTCCTCCGATGCCCTTTCCTCAAAGATTTTCCGAACAGAAAGAGGACTCCAAATTTTCAAGGTTCGTGGAGAACCTAAGGAAAGTCAGCATCAACATACCACTGATTAAGACACTGAAAGAGATTCCAGGGTACATGAAATATCTTCAGAAATTGATGAGTGGTAAGAAGTAGTTTGTGGAGAACGAGATGGTTAAGATCTACGAGCAGTGCAGTCTGCTACTCCAAAAGCAAGTGCCCATCAAGAGAAGCGATCCTGGATGCTTCTCGATTCCAGTTGAGATCGGGGGATGCACCTTCGAGAGAGTATTGTGTGATATTGAGTCCAGTATCAACCTGATGTTGTACTCAATCTTCAGGCGTCTCAACATTGGAGAGATGAGACCCACGACGATCACACTGCTGATGGCAGACCAATATGTGTCGCACCCAAAAGGTATATTAGAGGATGTACTCATTCGTGTGGATCATCTCATTTTTCCTGCAGAGTTCGCGGTACTTGACATAAAGGAGGACGAAGCTATGCCCATGATCTTGGGGCATGAGTTAAATATACATAAAGGAATAATTTTGACATTTAAAAATTCAATCCTTTACACTATACTCAACTCTTTTCGACATTTAAAAATACAATCCAGAGAGAAAAAATATTATTATTATTATTATTATTATTATTTATCATTAAACGTATTAACGAGAGCTTGAGTTAAATATACATAAAGGAATAATTTCAGTGCTAAAATTTAATTTATGTCTAATATAAATGAATATGCACCATTCATTTTAAAAAATCAATGATTCATATTAAGATTTAATTTTAATCTTATGTTTATATTTATTTTTTAATAATATCTTTATATTAATGGTGGTTCGAATTCTTCCAACAATAAATTTATTAATTTGTGAATGTTTTCGCTTTGGTGCATGTTATCTATGTTTTGACAGCAGGAATTAGATGAGAATGATGAAGACCCATGCAGAGGTTTTACGAGGTTCAGTATGTCTACATTTTGGGGGAGGGAGCTTCCTGATGGATTTATATACTGAAAGCATTATGATTGGTATATTATGTACAAGGTCGATTGGTTAATATACTGGGAATCATAAATGTTGTATGTTCATCTCCTGTCTGAATTAACAAACATGTGTCGCAAACACAATTATCCTCTTATCTCGTCGATAGGGAGATCATACGGTGTGTAGAAGATCACGGAAGATCGTATGGATCGTTTGACCTAGCGAGATATAAATAGTTATCACAGCTGAGACATTTCCAGGATAAACTGTCGGTGTAGGCTGCAGCATACGCAGTAATAAGCATATTATCTTGGATGGCTTGGTATGCTGGTGTGGGGCACACATTGATAAGGACCTAAGTCAAGATCGATTCTTTTATCTGACATTAAAAGAATCTAGATCTCTATGGCTTGACGAGATCCTAAGTCTAAATGAAGGTACAGAAGTATGTGCAGGTTATGTATTACTTTGAGTTGCAGTGAAAGGCTCTAGTTGAGCTTGTATATCTGTATCTTGGGTAATAGCAGTTTGTGTATGACTGTCTGGTACTGGAACTAGGTAACCACATCCAGTATAGGATGGTGACATTCCCTGAACAGCTCAAAAGGTTCGTTATGCTAAGTCCTGCAGGCTGATTAAGTTCAAGCATAAGTGAAAAGGTTTGAGTGGATTGATTCAGGAATATAAGATGTTAATTAATTAAATAGCTTGTCAGAGCTTAAATTAATTAATGAATGCCTGTAACCTTAAATGTGGGGATATACCGAGCCCATGCAACCCGTACCTCAAAACGTGGTAGCAAATAGGTAGGACATTATTGATTCTCTGGTGGAATGAATCAATATTAAATAATTAATTATATTCTGGGTTGAATATGGGAATTAATTAATTGATAGGCCTTATTTGCTATTTGCATTTTGGTCCCTGGTCTGGCCCATGAAACTCAAGCCCAATAGGAGTCCAGTAATTTCCTATAAATAGGCCTCAGTTCCTCAGATCTCAACACACACCACAAGATCATAAGTTGCACACAGCAAACCAGAATTTGGGAGCTGTGGTGATCGACTAAGATCTGAGAACGAGGAGGAAATTCTGCTTCTCAACCGAGCAAGGGATCTGATAGAGAATCTTCACCGGATTTTCAGATCGAGTTGGGATACAGATCAGAAGATCAAATCAGGAGGATTTTTCTTCTTCTCTCTCTCCTCTTTATTTTTGAAAATAATTGTATTATTTTCATAGATTTATTTCCTCAATCTGTTAGGAAATTAAATCCTTGTGCGTGGGAAAGATCAAAGGGCATCTCCGCGCACGCGTTCTTCAGAGTTCATCGATCCAGGTATTCCGCATAAACCTTCTTATGCATAATAATATAGGAGCATGCTAGGATTGTACATAGGCATAGCAATTTATTTTTGATATTCCTATTAACGATCCTTGGCAAACGGACTTCGTGATTCAGTTCACGAATCCCTTAAATTGGTATCAGAGCCAGATTCATTAATTAGCTCTATCAGAAAAATAATATTGCCTATGATCATGCATGATTATTATTATTGATTGCATGCAATGGATGGTTTTTGGATTGATTGTATGTTTTTCGTCCTCATGGTTCTCGGGTTAATCCGCCCTTTTATATGGATTCGTTTTTCACCCACGAGATAAATCCGTGGTTAGATTTAGATTTTTTTAGATTGTAATTAGGATTATACAATGTAATCTTTTATTTAAAAATTAAATCTGTAAAACGGAAAATGAAGAACACGAAGATTGAAAAACACGAAGAACAAAGGGCCGCACGACGCGTGACAGCGCCAGCACGGTGCGAACGCCATGCACGGCAGTCAGACGTGGCAGGGCACGGTAGCAGGGGGCGCGGCCAGCCACGGCGGTGCTGCAACCGCGCGCGCACGCAGGCAGAACGGCTGCGCGGCCCAGGCCGGCCAGGGCTGGTGCGGCGGCTCCGGGCGAGGTCAACGGCACGAGGGAGGTCGGGGAAGATGGCTGGGATGGAAGTGCGCGGCCAGAGCGTGCAGGCGCGCGTGCGACGCGGCGGACCCCTAGGTTCCGCGCGCGCGCGCAGCAGGCTTGCGCGACCCTGCGCGTGCAACGGCGACGCATCTCCCCCCTCGGTCGACGTCGGCAAGCGGAGCAGGTTGTGGCGGCGGTGGCTCGGGTGGCCGGCGACGCGGGCTGGGGCAGCAACGGGCTGGGCGTGCGACCGGAATGCGAGAAAAACCCTAGGGTTTTTCGCGTGGTTCGCGCGAGCCGGATTCCATCCTTGCGCGATTTCGGTGAGTCACGGAGGCCGACGGTGGAGAATAAGATGAACGGTGGTTCGGGCGACGGTCGGGGCAAGCCGGGGCGGCAGCATGCGAAACGGGCAACGGCCGGAGGAGGCGGATCACGGGCTACAACCATGCACGTACGTGCATGGCTGTTGCGCGACTCGGAGAGCCCTCACGGTGGCGGCGAGTCGCCGGCAGCAGTTGTTCGCCGGTGGTGGCTCGTCGGGCTAAGTTCTCGCGAACTATTGGCCTTGCAATGTGTGCCTAGGTCTGCAATTTGGTTAACTGGCCCAGTTGTCCAATTTTCCGATAAATCAAATCTTGGAGGCCCAAATTCGGAAAATAAATTCAGATCTCAGTCCAACTAGTGGGAGCCCAGTCAAAGATCTGTATTGTTAATTCCAACTTGTAATAGTTAGAATTAATTTTTTATTTCGTATCATGGGGCCACGAGGACATTTTTATTTGCTTTATTATTTGTCTTCGCATGATATACATGTTTAATTTAATTGCGCAGCATACAAGCATGTTGTAGATAATAGAGCACGTTTGTTGCTTTTATTTACAGCTTTAAAGCATGCTATGTGATTTATTTTATGTAATTAATTATAACTATAAATTCGGGGTTCATGCCATGCATGATAGAATTTTAGCAATGTTATAATTATGGATACATAAAATAATATGTGCAATTGAACCTTATGAACTAAAAAATTACTAAGCTCATAATTTAGTAAGACCTCCACAAACCGATCTTTTATTGGAAGTGGGTAATTTATTAGGTAAACGTCTACATGTGTAGCTTACTTAATTTATTATTCATAAGTTCTAATAGATAGGATTTCTTAAAACAAACATTTATTTCATGTGAGAAGTGGGAGTTCATGCGTAAACGTTGATAGCTGTAAAATACAGCAGCAAATAAATTTATAAACCCGAAGGTATGTCGAACCCACAGGGATAGTGCAATGAAATCATATCATGTACTGGACACAGTTTATCAGTTCGCTGTTTGAGTTAACCAATATTTTGAAGAGTTTTTGTTGGTGAATTTGAAAATAACAATTGCAAGAAAGTAAAGAGTTTTGGAAACAATAAAGAGAAACACAGATCCTAGGGCAGATATCCTAATCATCAACATGTAAATATCAATCAACTCAGCAATGGGGAAAACATAGATTTTTGTGGATTAAATTCCTTGGTCAGGCAATTAAATCCTAGATTATTAATTAGTGACTATCTCCTCTCGGTCTCAAGATCACCAAATTAATTAATCTCATAATTATCTAATTATTCCTATGTAGGTTTCTTCCTCTTGAAACAGAAAACAAACACAATTAATTTTCTCTTCCTATTAATAATTTTCATCTCTCGATCCATCAATTATTAACTATAAACCTAGATCTCAATTCACCTCTCGGTCCTTCTTTTAATCTAGATTATAAAATTAAATCAGAGAATTAATCCATGCTTGAAGAGTTGATATCAATTAAACATGCATCAGAAAAGAAATCATAACCCTAGAACCTGTTTAGGGTTCTATCCACAAAACATGACTAGAATTAAAGCAAACATATTATTAAAGAACTTACAAATAAAGAGGAACCTTGAATGTCTTGTAAAAACTCCAAAAGCTCAATTATTCTAAGTGCAATAAGGCATAAAAGATGTATAAAAACCAGTCTAATTTTCGTGCCTAAGAGTTCATATTTATATAGGGGAAAAAGACCTAATTTGAGTATTGGGAAAAAAATAGCAAAAACTGCCAAAACAGGCCAAAAATAGCCTTCTCGGACATCTGTGTCGATCGACAGGCAGGCTGTCGATCGACACAACCTTCAAGATCAAAATCTGGGCTGAATTTGTGACTTTTCTGCAACTTTGACCTCTGTTTTGATTGACAGGAATGTTTTGACCTCTGTTTCGGTCGACACAAATCCTGTCTCTCGACACAGAAATATCTGTCTGCGCAGTCTCACGGTTTTGGCCATAACTTCCTCTCCCAAACTCCGATTGACCCGATTCTAGTTGCGTTGGAAAGCTAACTCAAAGATATTTCAAATCATGTGCTCCATTAGCTCAAATTCCATCTGTGGAAGAAGTCGTGACTGTTCCTTTGAACATCATCTGCTTTCGGTACGGATTTCCAATGAATTTGGCCTAAAACCTACAAAAATCACCCATCAAAGGCATAACACCCTCTAAAGTAGACTCATGCACAAAAATAAGTAAAAACATAACATAAAGAACTTGAAACAATGGATATAGATAAGTGAGTATAAATATGAGCTTATCAAACGTCTACACGTGTAGCTTGCGTATTGAATTCTCATAAGTTCTCTAGGGATTGAATTAAATGAGACAACCTTATTATAGAGATCGGGTGTGTTCTAATAGATCCTTATATGGGAGGGTTGGCTTTGGTGGTAAGCTAGCTTAGATGTTATCCAGAGTATAACTCATTTGTGATGTCCCTGCTCAGTAGGATAATATGGTCTTAAGTTAGTCTCCAATTATTAATTCCATTTGTCTAAGGAACCCGAGCATGGATTGGAATTAAAGGACTAGAATTGAAAGATGCAGTCTGGTTAAGTGTTTTGTTGTAAACGTCCACATGTGTGGCTTGCAATAGTAATACTTAGGCAAATTGGAGGAAACATTAATATTGCTTTATCATAAGGTTTCAATATTGAATTGTTTCAATAGTTTGCGACTATGTTTTAATTTCTGCTTTAATTTATTATTTTCAGACATGTCTATTCATATTGTAAACCTCTTAGCACTGAACCCTTTAACCGGTCCCAATTTTCCTGAATGGAAGTTTTGCTTCATGGAAATACTCTGTACTGCAAAACATGTCTATGTACTTTACATGGACCCACTGTCTCCTCAGTATAGGACCTGTACTGGTGGTGAGCGAGTGTTCTATGACAGATGGGTAGCTTCTGGTGAGTTTGCCCGCAGACTCATCATGAAGAGTCTGTCTAGAGAATTAAAGCTCAAGTACAAGAAGTTCCGAACTGCTGTTGAGATATGGAGGGACCTTGTGAAAGTATATGGGAATGTGAGACGAACTATTAGTTATGATCTTGTGAAGGAAGAAAATAACTGAGGGGAGTTCATTAGTTCTGCACTTCATCAGTATGATGAGAATCATGAGAAAGTACACAAAGAGAGGTGGACAAATTAATAAGCTAGCAGAAATAAACATTGTCCTGCACTCTCTATCTGATTCTTATGGTGATTTCATCAAATCTCTCGGTGCCAGGTGCGAGTTTCCTCTTCATGAGTTACTCAGGGCCCTGTTGCGAGAGAAATCTGACATGATAGCATTTGAGTTTGCTCCAACTTTGTCAGCTTTTGACAAGGCAGTTGCTGAAGCAAAAGAAATGCTTAAAAAGTTAGATGAAATAGATGAGGCAGAAGTTGTCACCAGGCCATGCAAACGCAAGCGAAGTGAAGTAAATTGCCTAGTGCCTAGCATGGGTAGACAAGGTACGTCATGTGCATTTATAACGGAAACATGTTTAGCATCAGTTTCTATCCATTCTTGGGTATTGGATACTGGAGCTACGGATCATGTTTGTTATACTTTGCAGGGGTTCAGGCCGACAAGGCAGTTGAAGCATGACGAGATTACCATCTCAATGGGCAGCGGAGAGCGAGTCTCAGCAGTAGCCATTGGAGATTTTACTTTATGCATTGAGAACAATATTTTGATTTTGAGAGATGTTTTATATGTGCCGGTTTTTCGGCAGAACTTAATTTCAGTTTCCAAGTTATTTTGTGATGGATATTCAGTTATTTTTGATAGTGGAGTTTCTATCATTGTTAATAACGGTGTTATCTGTCATGGCAAACTGATTGACTCTCTCTATATCATTGATTGTATGCATAAATCTTCCGTGAATGTTGCAAACTCATCCAATAATAATAATCATTTAAAGAGAAAGTTTTCTTCCGATGAGGATCAAACATATCTCTGGCACTTGAGACTAGGTCACATCAATCTAAAGAGGATCAAAAGATTAGCATGTGATGGGCTCTTGGATTCTTTCCAAGTGGTACCGCATCAAATATGTGAGTCCTGTATAGAAGGAAAGATGACGACCAGACCTTTTAAGGCAAGTCAGTCTCGAGCAGAGGATGTGTTGGAATTGATCCACTCTGACTTATGTGGACCAATGTCTACGCAAGCTCATGGAGGTTATGAGTATTTCGCCACATTCATTGACGATTACTCAAGATTCGGATATGTCTATTTGCTTCGCCATAAGTCTGAATGCTTTGAGAAATTCAAAGAGTTTAGGACTGAGGTAGAAAAGAAGCTAGGTAAGACTATCAAGACACTACGATCAGATCGTGGTGGAGAATACCTCAGTAACGAGTTCTTGCAGTACTTGTCAGATAACGGGATTACATCCCAGGGACTGCACCAGGAACCCCTCAACAAAATGGTGTAGCGGAAAGAAGAAATAGAACTCTCTTGGAAATGGTCAGGTCGATGATGAGTTATGCAAGCTTGCCGATTTCATTTTGGGGATATGCCTTGGAGACAGCGGCCTATTTGCTTAACCTGGTACCTTCTAAATCAGTTCCTAAAACACCTCTGGAACTCTGGTATGGGCGAAAGCCAAGTTTGAACAGAGTGAGGGTTTGGGGTTGTCCGACATATGTGCTGACAAAGGAACCTAATAAGTTAGAAAGTAGGTGTAAGCTGATGCTGTTTGTAGGGTATCCCAGGCAAACCAAGGGTGGTTACTTCTATTGTCCTGAGAATCAGAAAGTCGTTGTCAGTACCAACGCGAGATTCTTGGAGGACGAATATGTAAGAAACCACAGATCCAAGAGTGAAATTGTCCTTCACGAGCTTGAGGACAAAGAAGCAATTCCATCAGGAAAGCCCAGTGTAATGGTAAATCCACCTACAACAGGTGAGGCTATACCAACACTGCCACTAATGCAAGGTATGGGACTAACGCGTAATGTGCCAACTACTGACACGGTACAGATGCCTCATCGTAGTGGGAGGGTTGTCCACCAACCCGAAAGGTACATGTTCGTGGGAGAGTCTTCTGACTTGATCCTGGAAAACGGACTGGATGATACCGATCCCTGGACATATGATGAGGCAGTATCTGATAAGGATGCAGACAAATGGCTGATTGCCATGGATTCTGAAATAGAATCCATTACGGCTATGGATGTATACCAGAAAACTGATTTGCCAAATGGCTGTCGGGCCATAGGGTGCAAATGGGTATACAAAAGAAAGAAAGGAGCGAATGGTGAAATTACAGCTTTCAAAGCAAGGCTGGTGGCGAAGGGTTATAGTCAGAAAGAAGGTGTGGACTATGACGAGACCTTCTCACCGGTAGCCATGCTTAAGTCCATTCGTATACTCCTAGCCATAGCAGCACATAAGGACCTAGAAATTTGGAAGATGGATGTCAAAACCGCATTTCTAAATGGGTACCTTTGTTCGCGTGTGTGAAACACACTAGTGCAAGTGCACACTGTCACAAGTAATAATAAAACGGAGTATTCTCCGAGTATCGATCCACAGGGAAGGGGTAAAGGTGCACAAACACTCAACTCGGTTTAATTGATGGGGAAAATGGTTTGATTTGTTTAATTAACCTAGGCATGAACTATTGAGTAAATAACAATAAACATAAAACAGGGGATGATGAAAAACAGGGGAAAAATGGGCAAAACGGATCAGACAAATTCCTTTTTAATCGAATGAGAAAACGACCTAGGCTATGGAATCACTTGCTACAGATATTTTGCTACAGCATCGTAAACAGCACAGAGTAAAGTTGCTGCCAACTATGGTTCTCAACTAGATTTTCCAAAATAGGTGAGATAGCCTTTTCTAAATTAATTAACATATTCTTATGCCCAATGCAATTTAGATTCAGCACCAATTATCACTCTCCTAGGCATTTTTACAAACACAAAACCACATATTCCTATGCATGAAGTGTGCAATATTTGGGGCTTCTACTCTTAGCCTCAATTTTTCCAAATCTAAGCTAAGCATGAATCACAACATTCAAGCTCTCACAAGAGTTGTAATTTTAAGAATTAAACCACCAAAATATTCAAAACTCCATTCATTCACGGTGCATAACATTCGGTTCACATCAAGCAAGTTTCATCCATAGCCATGGTCAACTAGTTAGCTCATAATTACAAGGGTGAGAGCTAGATTCATGGTTTGGAAACTGAAATTCATAATTAAAAACAGGAAATTAAAGATAAAGAGGACAAGGATAAGTTTCCCCCTTCGATCGATCAGCAAGAGGAACGATTCCTCGACTTCTAGCTGATTCCTCTCGGTGGCAAGCTGCGGCTCGATCCTCTCTTCTTCTCCTTCAATATTTCTACCCAACTGGGTTCTTCTCTCTCTCTACGAAGTGTTTTCCCCCAGCTGTTCCTCTCCTCCCCCAGCTGGGTGGTGTTGTAAAATAAAATGGGGGGCTCTCCTTCTCTCCTCAAAAATCTATATATATATTAAAACAATACCGGATGCAATTTATGGTAATATATAAGTTCATTAATTATTCATTAATTTCAATGTTGAGTTCATTAAGTATTATGTAAAATATTATATAATTATTTCACTATTATTAAAATTTTCATCAATTTTTCAAGAGAGGAAATAGATAATATTTTAATTTATATATTTTTGAAAAATATGTATAAATTAATTGGATTGAATCTTTCTTAATTATAATTACATATATATTGATCTTAATTTATATTAAATAAAAAAATTGCATAATCATTCTATGCCTTTTGAATAGACTCTTCTCTTCAAATTCTTCAGAAATCACTTACACATTGAAGTGCGTCTCTCCCGTACTTCTCACAATCCCAAAATGGCTGGTGTATTGATAAGATTTATCCTTAACATCCAGAGCATCTGACCTCAGTTGGAGTTTAAATCATACATTTGTGTTAAATTTTGTATATTATTTAAATTGGACAGTTAGTGTCTCTTTCATTATTCAACTTGTGCTTCAAGGTTAGGGTCATCGATCATGTATTTTTGTTACAAATCACAATTTATTATGATCAATGTTTCAATCTTGAATATTTTATTCCGATTAAAAATTTTATTAAAAATTCCATTTTTTAATGTTAAATATTGATTTCTCTTTAGAAATACTTCACATTTAAACTTTAAAATATTTAAAATACATATATTTTGGATAAGCATAAATCAATTAGATTAATTTTTCCTTAATTATTATTTTTCTATAATATGCGTGAGGATTTTAATCAATTTTTTAAAAAGGAAACTATGTATCGAATTCAAAATTAGAAATTCTATATATGCAATTCTATTCTAAAATATTTTAAAAACTTATATTTTTAAATATGCATAAATCACTTAGATTCATTTTTTTTTTGTTTCCCTGTAATATATGTAATAATTATTATTTCATATAGATAAATTCTTTGTTGATTATTTTTATATAAATAATACAATTATAATCCCAAAATTTTAGGAGAATTAGGTGTACAATTATAAAGAATGCACTAATGCAATTTGTTAAAAATCCATTTAATGACGAAAAAAATAATGTTTATGATATAACAATTATGAAAATTTAGAAAAAGAATAGAGAAAGATAAGTCAGATGTTTGAAAACTTAAAGTTTTTCAATACTAAAATATTGAAAGTTTTCCATACAATAAAAAATAATGAAAATTATTTAAAAATTATAAATCCTGATGTGAACTCATACATATACATAAAATAATATATATGTTTCGATCTAGAAGCATAAGTGGTAAAGTATTTTGTCCATGATTAATTGATCATGCGTTTGAATCGCGTTGAGACACACCTCCCGATTTAATAGGATACCCCTACTTAAAAAATAAACTCTCACAAAATTTGTGTAAGATGAATTTCACAACATTCATATTACTAAATAATAATATAACATTTACAAAATAAGACTAAACACGATGTTTCATATACAAAATTGCATCATTTACATTAGAAAGATACAACATTCTAATAGAGAAATATATCATTTGAGTATTATATATACATTTATACGAAAATGATGTATTTGATCCTTGAATAAAGATTATAGCATTTACAAAAATAAATTATATCGTTATCAAAAAAAAATTACATCTTTTGAAAATAAAAAATACATCATTTTTAAAGAAAATACAATTTCATTGCGCCACCGTGAACGAATTCAGATTAGTTGAAGATAAATGGACATTCAGGTGATTCTTGCAACCATTACGACTAAATTATGTCTTCCCATGAAAAACTTATTATGTAAAGTTGTAGATTTCCATCAATCACCAACATGAATTTTCCTCTAGAGTAATCGGTATTGGAAAAGTTAGAAACTAGAACATCATTGATAATCAGTGTATGGATTGACAACAACGTATCAGTCAACGAATCCAAGCTCTGCTATGATTATCAGGCTATGACTGAATCAAGAGATGTTGTGTAGATGAAACTGACAATTAAAATATGTGACAATGGTCATTTCGGGTGCTGAACCTCAATGATTCTGATCATGATTGTCTCGAGTAGATTAATCCTTTGCTCAAATTGTCTTTTTCTCTCGGTTACAGTTTGTGCGGCCGTATTTGGTGTTGCCCCTGGCATGGACTTTGTTTCGACCCATTCATCTAGGCATTTTGGGTTAACCCAATTGAAGTCATTGTTTAAATTTATCAGAGCAAATTACGTACCTCGATTCTTGATAGTGGTACGAGAATAATCTCCTTGGATTTAAGATGAGTATTCCTTTATTGATATAAAGAGAGAGTCCACTACATAATTTTGGGCCTAAACTAATCCAATTATTTACTCAATCCCGATAATCATGGGAACGATTACTGTTGACGGGATGCATTCTTTTCGGTGGGTTCGACTTGACCTGGGCCGGCGAGCCCACAAAGAAGTGTTTGAGCCGATGAAGTTTCGTGGGCTAAATCAGTGGATTAGGTCGAAAGGGTCTTACCCCAACATATACTATATAAATTTATATTAATTTATGTTATATATGTTATTATATTCCTTTATGTTTTACATATTATAAAAAATCATATTATTTGTTTATAAACTAAATATCGAAATAATATTATTTTAATACAAATAATTTAACTTTCCACGCATCGCGTGGGTGCAATACTAGTTAGCTTTTATACCTCCCCCAATTTTAGGTTTCCACTTTTAGCTACATTCCCAAATTGTCCTTGAGGAAAATAGGTGAATTTCTGCTATTTTCGCACACCCAGCTCAGCTAATTTGACTTTATCCACGTCATTCCCGAAATTTGACCAAGTTGACTGGGACTGGGTCAGCAAAGCTTTGCTACAGCATCTTCGTGCATTGCTCCAGCATAGACTTAAAAAATAAGGCAATTTCCTGCACGACAATTCACTCCAAATCCTCCAAAAACAATGTTATTTACTCCAAGACACGAATTAAACAAGGAAAGACTCGAACAACTAAATACAAGACTAAAACAACACTTATTTGGTTAAACATAGACGAAAGACTCTCTAAAACGGACTAAAATAAAGGAGAATATAACTCTTTTTCAAGAGTTATCACCCCTCCAAACTTAGGCCGTTGATCGTCCTCGATCAACAAAAGAGACAAAACGACTCAAGAACAACAAGTTGGAATTTTCAGTCATGCTAGCTCATACTCTTACACTTCTCAGCACAGATGAAAAAGATTTAGGATTCAATCATCAAAATAGTATCAACTCATCTCAAAACCCTTCCTTCTAGTTTAACATCTCATTTCTATCATGCTTCAGCATCTGAATTCTTAAAACAGCACAACACATCATTACAATACCAAGTCAAATTGATCAAAATTAACTCCATAACTCAAGTAATGCTCATGATCATCATGCTTACTTATTTTGACTCCAAACTACTCATAGCAACCTCTCCACTAATGGAGTTCATATCACAAGGGATCATTAGGACTTTATTAGCTTGTAATGTGGGCTAAGGTTAAGGTGGGAAATTTTTTGGATAGAGTGACTAATTCGAGAGCACCAATGAGTTCTACCACTTTTTTAGAGGAGAACCACAATCCCAAGTAAGAGAAGAATACCCCATATTATTACACAAAATGAGGCAACCAAAAAAAACAAAAACAAAAATTCCTCCCTTTATTTTCACTCTCTCTTTTTTTTTGTGTCGAGTTATTCTCGATTTTTTTTCTTTTTCTGTTTTTTTTTCAATTTTTCTCGTCTTTCTTTTTCTTTTGATTTTTCTTTCTTTTTTTTTATTTTTTTCGACACATTTTCTCTCTTTTTCCCTTTTTTTTTTCAAATGTAAACCAAATTACAAAGAATTGGAAACACCACATTACTATGAAAAGGGATACAAGACTCGAAAACAAAACAACCCGAAACGGGAGCACACCCCCCAAACTTAAGGACGGACATTGTCCCCAATGTCAAAAGGCCGAACTCATATAAGTGCTCACGAAGAGGGTAGAGATGAAGGGTAACGGCTAAAATAGATGTGGACACAAACGATATAAGGCTAAGGCACAAATTAGGGTGCAAGGGTTAAATAAAATGCAAAGAACAATGAAGGCACAAAATAAAACAACGAAGGCCTAAATCACATCCCAAGTGATATAAAAACACATTTCGCCTCGAGGCAACCACAAGCAGTCGAAGGTAAACACTCACACTTGAAAAACCGAAACATGAAGCCAATAAAGAGCACGCAACAAGGCAAAGTAATGAAGTTTTCAAAAACACAATTTTCAGTTCACGAGATAAGATGGAAGCACGTTAAGAAATAATAAGTTAAACCTAAGGAACAATTAAAAGATGAAAATCAAATAAATCAACAATCACATCCACGAGGGAAGATGGAAACAAGCAGAAATCATCATCGAAGCAAAAGTAGAGCAGCAAGACATAAAATCCAACAACAACCAACACGAACGGAAAGGAAATAGAATAAACATAACAACCCCAAAACAGTATAATAAGAACCAAAGAGTACTAGCAAAACACCACAGTAGTTATTAAGTATTAAGTACAGACCCAAAGTGAACATCAACAAAATAAAATCAGTGTTAAGGGAGGATAAGGTGGAGGAAGAACCATAACAGTTATTGTTGAGCTGTAAGATGGGATCCAGATATAGTCGGCTCAGAAGTTGCTGCAGCATCAGTGTCAGCAGCAGGGGTCGCTGAAGGTGGATCTTGAGCAGGGGAGGTAACATTCTTCTTCCCCTTCTTTGGAACAGTAGCAGCAGTTGCTGCAGCATCCTTTGCAACAACAGGGGTAGCAGTGGGTGGGTCCTGACACACAACTCTCCAAAACACCCTCTCGGTCCAAGTGATTTTGCACATCTTCCATCGCCCCGTTGACTTGCTACCCCCAACTTGGTTGTACAAGAGTCCTGAAACTCACAACACAATTACAGAATGATTCATCATTTTAGCTTCTTTTTTTTTAATTTTTTCTTTTCTTGAGTAAACTCACAATTTTAGCCAAAACTAGAGAAGCATGAAATTAAACTAGGCATAAATTTAGAAATGCAAGAAAGGAAACTAAACCATGCATAATAAAAATAATCATGAACCATCCAGTAGAGTGGATAGCCCATGAGTACCTCAAACACAAGCATCAACTAGGGTTGTGTTGGCCTTCTCCCTGCTGAAGGCTCCACCAAATTCTTGCTCAGCCTTATCATACAGCAGC
>JAPKLW010003614.1:10005-38510 GCA_026898455.1 Plectranthus barbatus
CTTACGATTTAGTACTTAAGGTTTTTCGTTGCTTCATTCCCCTGGATAGATAACTTTAGGGTTTACAAATTTATTTGCCACTATTTCTATAATTTATCTGTAGAAATTACAGTGATCAATGCCCAATGCAGTCAGAGTCGTTGGGCAGGGGTACTTTGAACCATGAACTACACACTTGCTTAGGGCTTTGAGCGTCTTGTACTCATCCTTGTTGAAATTAGAGGGGCGTCTGGGTGCCATGTTCTCTGCAAAGGGTAAACCAAAAATCAATCTCCAACACATACCATAAATCACCAAAGCACCAAAAATCCACCAGAAATCACGTTCATGAAGAATCATTATAGCAAAATCAACAACCCATCATTCACATGAGTACATTCTATGTTTAACAATGTAAATCAAACCCCCCATAGAGCAAGTAACATCAATAATCCCCAATTTCACAAAAATAACATTTCATCACATTTAAAATCCAGAAATATGCCCAAAAATCGTAGTAAATGTATACTTTAAACATCAAACATGCATTGGGACATTCTATCAAACACCTTACGTGCATAAATCATAAACCCTAGGCTAGAACTCCAAACACCAATAATCCCCCAAATCAACCGTTGAAACTTCAAATAATTGAACAAAACAGGAAATAAACATGAAATAAACAAGAAATAGGGGTAGAAATTACCTTGTTGTCGCCGGAAAATCGAAGGAACAAGGGGAAGAAAGAGTTACCGTTCGGTAAGAGAGAAAAGGAGGAAAGAATTCTGATCCCGCGCGGCCGCTTTTTATACACTCGCGACCCGTCCCGAGCAGAACAGACCTATCCCGTTCGGGATGGACCACGGCTTTTCCGGCATTTCTCGAAGGATTTCATCCCGAGCGGGACGAGAAGCTCCAGCTCGGGATACATCAAAAGTTACGCATCCCGAGCGGGACATAAGGATTCTGCTCGGGATTGGTCTCGGCTGGGTAGCGTCTTTTGCATTTCTTGCATCCCGAACGGGACAAAGAGGTCCCGCTCGGGATTTGTCACGGCCCTACACGTAATATTTCCCCTAAACTGAAGTATTTCCATCCCTGCATCATTCCAATCAACTTCCAACAACATTAGCAACACAGAGTTCTCCCCAAACTTAATACAATGCGAAATAATGTCAAAAACACATGCAGTTCTATTCTATAATTGAAACAAGATAAGTAAATGGAGCTTGGGTTGCCTCCCAAGAAGCGCTGCGTTTAATGTCGGGAGCTCGACGAACTTACCTACTTACCTTTATGCAAGGGAGATTTTGTTCACAGCCCGAGGTTGCTCGGAAGTGTGAAATCTCTTAACCTGGTGCCCATTCACCTTGAAGTAGTGGCCATCTTCAGTCTCCAATTCCAAAGTCCCATTCTCGAACACTTCTTGCACCTTGTATCCCTGTCCAACGAGAACGGAATTTACCCGGAAACAATTTCAAACGAGAATTAAAAAGAAGAACCATATCACCTTTGTAGAACTTCTTCACTCGAATCTGTCGGTCGTGAAATCGTTTGGCTCTCTCCTTGCACAACTTGGTGCTCTCATATGCCTCGTGTCTCCACTCATCGAGCTCATTCAACTTCTGCACCCGGTCCCCTTGAGCTTTCAGAAAATCCAAGTTCAATGTCTTGATGGCCCAAAACGCCTTATGCCCAACTTCAACCGGAAGATGGCAGGACTTGCCATAAACCAATTGGTATGGGGACATGCCGATGGGTGTCTTGAAAGCTGTCCGGTAGGCCCATAAAGCCTCATCAAGTCGCTTACTCCAGTCCTTCCGACTCAATACCGTCTTCTCCAGCACCTGCTTGATCTCTCGATTGGCCAGCTCAGCCTGTCCATTTGCTTGTGGATGATAGGCTGTTGTCACTCTTTGTCGCACCCCATATCTTGCCAGCAGTTTATCCATGAGTTTGTTGCAGAAGTGACTGCCCCCATCACTCACCAAGGCTCTGGGAATACCAAATCGAGCAACTAAAGCATGCAAAAACTTAAGCACCACTTGAGAGTCATTAGCAACAGTGGGTATGGCCTCAACCCATCGAGACACATAGTCCACAGCAAGGAGAATATATTTAAACCCAAACGAGGATGGAAAGGGACCCATAAAGTCGATGCCCCACACATCAAATATATCTACTTCGATAAAAATCTTTTGAGGCATCTCATCCCTTCGGGTTATATTCCCCATTTTCTGGCATCTATCACAGGCTCGAACCATAGCAATACAATCTTTAAAAATAGAAGGCCAATAAAAACCGCAAGATAGTACCTTCAATGCGGTTCGGTTTGCACCAAAATGACCCCCACTTACCGAATGGTGGCATTCTTCTATGATCTTTCCCCATTCGCTCTGATGAACACACCTACGGATGATACCGTCAGCACACCTGCGGAATAGGTACGGTTCTTCCCAGTAGTAGTACTTGGCCTCCTTCAGAAATTTCTTACGCTGATAGGGCTCCAAATCAGGAGGTAATACACCTGCAACCAAAAAATTACAGAAATCTGCATACCATGGAACACTAGCAACAACTACAGTCATAATCCTCTCATCAGGAAAATCTTCCTTAATCAACCTATCCTGATTGTCACCCTCAACTGGATTCTCTAACCTAGAAAGATGATCTGCAATTACATTCTCACAACCTTTCTTATCCCTAACTTCCATGACAAATTCTTGTAAAAGCAAAATCCATCTAAGCAACCTAGGTTTCGAATCAGTTTTAGCAAACAAGTATCTAATTGCTGCATGATCAGTGTAAACTACAGACTTAGCTCCTATTAAATAAGCACGAAACTTATCATAAGCATAAACAACAGCAAGTAACTCTTTCTCAGTCACAGTGTAATTCAATTGAGCAGGATTTAGTGTTTTGCTAGCATAGGCAATAACTCTAAAAATTTTATCCCTAATCTGTCCCAGAGCTACCCCCATAACAGAATCACTAGCATCACACATTAAAACAAAATCCTCTTCCCAATCTGGAGTCACTAACACAGGAGCTGTTACTAATGCATTTTTCAACCTCTCAAAAGCTCTCACATAGTCATCACTAAATGCAAAGGGGACATCTTTCTCTAACAGACTACACAAGGGTTTAGTTATCTTGGAAAAATCTTGGATAAATCTCCTATAGAACCCAGCATGTCCCAAGAAACTCCTAATCCCTTTAACTGTCTTAGGCAAGGGGAGTTGTTCAATTGCTACCACTTTAGCCTTATCAACCTCTATCCCCCTACTAGATACCTTATGTCCTAATACGATTCCCTCTCTAACCATGAAATGACATTTCTCCCAATTTATTACTAGGTTAGTCTCCTCACATCTCTGCAAAACAGTTTTTAAATTCTCTTAGCAATCATCAAAAGACAAACCAAACACAGAAAAATCGTCCATAAAGACTTCCATAATATTTTCAATAAGACCATGAAAGATGGACATCATACACCTTTGAAAAGTCGCCGGTGCATTGCACAGCCCAAAGGGCATCCTCCGATAGGCGAAAATCCCGTAGGGACAAGTGAAGGTTGTCTTGTGCTGGTCTTCAGGTGCCACCACAATCTGATTGTATCCAGAGTATCCATCCAAGAAGCAATAATGGGACTTTCCTGCAAGACGGTCAAGCATTTGATCAATAAAGGGTAACAGAAAATGATCTTTAAGAGTAGCATTATTTAAAGCCCTGTAATCAATGCAGAAACGCCATCCGGTAGTTGGTCTCTCAATCACTTCTTCTCCTCTAGGCTTGATGACCTTCTCGAATCCCCCTTTCTTCGGAACCATGTGAGTCGAGCTGACCCACTCACTATCACTTGGAGCATAGATGATATTATTGTCCAGCAACTTCATCACCTCCTTTTTCACTACCTCTTGCATCTTCGGATTCAGTCTCCTTTGAGGTTGTCTTTTTGGCTTGCTCCCTTCTTCCAGAATAATTTTATGCATCACAATAGACGGGTTGATCCCCCTTATGTCGGAAATCTGCCACCCTATAGCTGATCTGTGCATCCTCAGGACCCTCTTCAGTTTTTCAATCTCCAAGTCAGACAATGCAGAGTTGATGATGACTGGATACGTGTCCTTCTCACCAAGGAAAATGTATCGGAGGCTATCTGGCAATTCCTTCAACTCCACCACTGGGGCTTCGTTCTTGCTCCGTTCCTTCTTCAATCTTGCCTCTATCTCCTCCTCCCGAGTCCTCAATTCCAGAAACTTCACATCCTGCTTTGGTTTGACCTCTGGTGCATCTTCCAACGCTTTCACCATCTCAAGCAACTCATCACAAATCTCATAAAGCTCATCAAAATCAAGGTTAGAGTGCAGAGAGTCATGAATAACCTCCTCCAGAGCATCTTTCTTCACATGATCAAAAGACAAAGGGAAAGATAATACCTCAATGTTGTTGCACTCATCATACCTGTCCTCGTGCTTCTTCATTGCATCTGAGATGGAGAATGTAATCTTCTGGTCGTTGAAACGGAGAGTCAACTCTCCTTCCCTCACATCAATCAAAGCTCCTCCAGTGCGCAGGAATGGTCTTCCTAGAATCAACGGCACATTCTTGTCTTCCTCCATATCCAGAACTACAAAGTTCGCTGGGAATATAAAGTCCTTGACTCTGACCAGAACATCTTCTACAATTCTCTTCAGCTGTGATAGAGAGCGATCTGCCATTTGGAGAGTAATGGTAGTAGTTTTGATCTCCCCAATTTACAGTCTATTGAAGATAGAAAGCGGCATCAGATTAATGCTCGCACCCGAATCACACAGCGCATGGCCAAACTCCAACCCTCCAATGACACAGGAGATGGTGAAACTCCCCGGATCTTGCCTCTTGATAGGCATCTTTTTCTAGATCACTGCACTACACTCTTCAAACAAGTTCACTGTCTCGAACTCTCCAAATCTCCTTCTTTGTGTCACCGATTCTTTCAGGAACTTGGCATAACCAGGAATGTCTTGCAAAACCTCCAGCAGCGGCAAGTTAATCTGCACCTTCCTCAAATGGTCTAGAAACCTTGCAAATTGCTTGCTCAACTTATTCTTCGAAAGTCTTTGAGGATAGGGTATGTTGCTTCCCTTGGAAATTTCCTCAGATGTGCTCCCCTTTTGTGTTTTGACTAGCTAGGGTGTCACTTCTATTTCAATCTCCTCCTCTTCTGAAATTTTATCCTGGTGCCCTTGTTTCTCTTCACCTGCTGAGGGGTTACTGGGCTCATCATATGACCTGCCACTTCTTGTGGTTATAGCACTGTAATTCTTCTTCGGGTTGGCTTCAGTATCGCTGGGAAACTGCCCCTGCTTATGGCTCCCGCTCACATGCTTAGCAATTGTAGAGATCTGATTCTGCATTTCTGTCATCATACTCTCGTATTTATCAAATCTCTTCTCAAGCTCCTCTTCTCTCGAACTTTGTCCTCTTCTGTCCTGGTGCCCATACTGCCTCCTTGGATTATCACCCCCGTTCCCTTGATTCGATCCTTCTCCTCGCTGCTCAAATCCAGGAGGTGGATTCATAGCATTATTCGGATTCCCATAAGATAGATTCGGGTGGAATCGGTTATTGGGATGATATGGAGGGTTATCATTCTGATAGTATGGCCTTCGGTAGTTCCCATAATTTCCTCTACCAATGTAGTTCACATCATCTGCTGACTGGGCTTCCAATTGTCCCATCTCACTGTATTGATTCGGGATCTGAGTTCCTCCCCTTGAGGAACTCCCCATGTGCTACTGTTGCTGTTGGGTTCTGTCCAGAAGAAGAAGATCCATCTTTGTTTCCAAAGAAGCCATCTCGCTGCACTGATTTGGAGTCTGAGTTCCTCCTTTTGAGGAACTCCCCATCTGCTGCTGTTGTTGTTGAGTTCTATCCAGTAGAAGAAGATCTATCTTTGTTTCCAAAGAAGCCATTTTTCCCTCATCTCTTCCTGATCTCTTGTAGCAGCGACACTCTTCACAACTCTATAATCCCTTCTTTCTTTTGGCCACTTGTAACTGTTTTCGGCCAGCTTTTCAATCGCCCTCATGGCCTCATCTTCCTCTAGATCAAGGAAATCACCTCCACCAATATTATCCAGTCGGAGTTGTGTGTCATTATCCACTCCAGCATAAAAGAGGCAAATGATCTCTGCATCAGACATCCCATGTTTTGGACATTTCCTCAGCATTTCTCGAAACCTGTCCCTTGCCTCATATAGCGGCTCATCATATTGCTGGTTGAATGCCTGAATTTCTGCCTTCCTTTTCAGTGTCAGCCCCGGTGGGAAATACTTCAACAAAAACTTCTCCTTCAGATCTGCCCATGTTCTTATCTCATTCTTCTTCAATCCAATCAACCACGACTTAGCTTCGTCCTTCAAGGAGAAAGAAAACAGGTACATCCTGATTTGCTCCTGGGGAACTTGGTTAATCTTTATCATGTCTGCCACCTCCAGGAACTGCGTGATATGATTGTTCGGATCTTCATTAGGTTTCCCACCGAATTGATTCTTCTGTACCATCTGAGCAAGCTGGGGTGTGATCTCGAAATGAGTAGCGTCAGTCCGCAGATTGAATCCATCAGTAGATTCTCCCCTCGAAGGTCGGAACAGATTTTGGAGAGGATTTCTCCTTTCTTCTCTACGCTGCCGTTCCCCCGCGTTATTGTTAACTTGGGCTCGGACTTCTTCCAGCTGCCTTTGCAGATTCTCGATCAGCTGTCTATCATTCCTTTGATCCTCCTCAGCCATGTCTTCTTTCACTACTACCTGTGCTGCCTGTTCTTGTATTTTCTTTGCCTTAGCCCTTGTAATCATGCACCACCTGCACCAACAAGAACTAGAATTAAGTAACTATATAATAAATCTAGACTACCAAGCTCGTAAATCCCCTAATATCAAACAACGACCTACAACTTGAGTCCCTGGTAACGGCGCCAAAACTTGATGCAGTATTTTTTATCAAGTAAAAATTATCGAACACGAAGACTCAATTCGCCCGTTGTTTAAGTAAAAGGGATTGATTTTGGATCCTAATATCTAGACGCGATAAAATGATATTGAAAGATCAATTTTAAACTACTTAAAATTCTAAAGATTAATGTAACAAGTAAATAAAATGCCAATCAACTTTCTTGAGATTACCAGAGAGAGAATAGTTGAGGAACATAGGATGGATTGGGGAAGATTATGAATATGCTTGGATTTGCTAACTTTACGAAACAATTCCAACAAGATGATTTGGGTCAATTCACATATCTCTAGCTATTACCCTTATTACCGGTGCAACAACCGTAAATTAATCTCAATCTCACCCTAAGTCTAGGTATGTTAATCTCGATTAACTTCCAAAAGCTCAAGAATTTAATAACCTAGATGCCAATTCACCTATCTTCTAAATGAAACAACACCTAATTATTATTGCAATCCCCTCTAATCATCAAACCTATCAAGTTAGTTCATTGAGGCATACTTTCCAACACATGGTGATCAATCATGAAAGGAACACAAATTCAAATCCACAATAATAATCAAACCCTTGAAAATTTAATTACTCAAATCCAAACAATATTCAAATCATCCCAATCACATCCAAATCCTCAACAATGAGTTTAGCTACTCATGAATACAATGAAAATCGTCAATATCCCAAAGTAAATCATGGAAGAGAAAGGAGAACAAGAAAGCTTAGGATTTTAATGATGAATCTTCAAATCTAGCTTCGAATCCTTCCTTCCACCTTCAATTCCGAGCCTTGAGATGTGAAAATCGCTTCAATCTCGTGCCTTATTCTCTCTAGGGTTTTCAAAAGTCGGACCCTTACTTTGTAACATACCTTGGCCTTTTATAGTTGAGAAATTCGCAGCTTCAGGCTTTCTGATCCCGAACGGGATCCTCTTTTGCAAAGTTCCATCCCGAGCGGAATGGAACAAAATTCTCGCCCAAAAATCCCGACAGGTCCCGAACGGGACGAGTGGGTCCCGAGCGGGACGGGCTTCGGCCTTCCCATGTTTTCTCCTCCATTCACGCCAGATTTCCGAGTTCCGAACTGGAGCCTCCTGAACCATGGTCCCGAACGGGACCAAGCCATCCCGAACGGGACCGACCTCGCACTTTCGTCTATTTCTTCTTTTTTTCCATCCCGAACGGGACATATGCGTCCTGAACGGGATTTGCTTCGTCCAAAACCTCAAATTAGCTCCAAAACTCGAATTTCTAACACTTTTCATGCCCTGCACACTCAAAACAACTCCCGAACACCAAGTGAAGGATAATGAATGAAAAGATGAGATATGTGTGTGATTTGTGCACTTAATCCTCATCAACTCATTCAATTCATATTCCAAAAATAGTACAAATTACGCACATATCACGGACTCCACCATGGAAGCAGAGTATGTGGCAGCTTCTGAAGCTTCGAAAGAAGCGGTATGGTTTCGAAACTTCCTTCTGGAGTTGGACGTGATTCCTAAGCTGCCCAAGTCAATCACGATATACTGTGATAATTCGGGAGCTGTGGCTAATTCAAAGGAACCACGAACTCACAGAGCAACAAAACACATTGAAAGGAAGTACCATATTATACGAGAAATCGTAGCAAGGGGTGATGTGCTAGTAGAGAAGATTGATACAAGAAATAATCTAGCGGATCCATTCACAAAGGCTCTGCCTCAGAAGGTCTACGAGATGCATGTACGTAACCTTGGGCTGAGGGCAAAGCTATCCACGTGGAATGTTTGATGTAATAGCTAGATTAGTTTAGACGCATTATACTCTGGAAAGCACCTGTATAATGCTTTGAGTATAAGTGGGAGATTGATGGATTTATATACTGAAAGCATTATGATGGGTATATTATGTATAAGGTCGATTGGTTAATATACTGGGAATCATAAATGTTGTATGTTCATCTCCTGTCTGAATTAACAAACATGTGTCGCAAACACAATTATCCTCTTATCTCGTCGATAGGGAGATCATACGGTGTGTAGAAGATCATGGAAGATCGTATGGATCGTTTGACCTAGCGAGATATAAATAGTTATCACAGCTGAGACAGTTCCAGGATAAACTGTCGGTGTAGGCTGCAGCATACGCAGTAATAAGCATCTTATCTTGGATGGCTTGGTATGCTGGTGTGGGGCACACATTGATAAGGACCTAAGTCGAGATCGATTCTTTTATCTGACATTAAAAGAATCTAGATCTCTATGGCTTGACGAGATCCTAAGCCTAAATGAAAGTACAGAAGTATATGCAGATTGTGTATTACTTTGAGTTGCAGTGAAAGGCTCTAGTTGAGCTTGTATATCTGTATCTTGGGTAATAGCAGTTTGTGTATGAATGTCTGGTACTGGAACTAGGTAACCACATCCAGTATAGGATGGTGACATTCCCTGAACAACTCAAAAGGTTCGTTATGCTAAGTCCTGCAGGCTGATTAAGTTCAAGCATAAGTGAAAAGGTTTGAGTGGATTGATTCAGGAATATAAGATGTTAATTAATTAAATAGCTTGTCAGAGCTTAAATTAATTAATGAATGTCTGTAACCTTAAATGTGGGGATATACCGAGCCCATGCAACCCGTACCTCAAAACGTGGTAGCAAATAGGTTGGACAGTATTGATTCTCTGGTGGAATGAATCAATATTAATTAATTAATTATATTCTGGGTTGAATATGGGAATTAATTAATTGATAGGCCTTATTTGCTATTTGCATTTTGGTCCCTGGTCTGGCCCATGAAACTCAAGCCCAATAGGAGTCCAGTAATTTCCTATAAATAGGCCTCAGTTCCTCAGATCTCAACACACCACAAGATCATAAGTTGCACACAGCAAACCAGAATTTGGGAGCTGTGGTGATCGACTAAGATCTGAGAACGAGGAGGAAATTCTGCTTCTCAACCGGGCAAGGGATCTGATAGAGAATCTTCACCGGATTTTCAGATCGAGTTGGGATACAGATCAGAAGATCAAATAAGGAGGATTTTTCTTCTTCTCTCTCTCCTCTTTATTTTCGAAAATAACTTTATTATTTTCATAGATTTATTTCCTCAATCTGTTAGGAAATTAAATCTTTGTGTGTGGGAAGGATCAAAGGGCATCTCCGCGCATGCGTTCTTCAGAGTTCATCGATCCTGGTATTCCTCATAAACCTTCTTATGCATAATAATATAGGAGCATGCTAGGATTGTTCATAGGCATATCAATTTATTTTTGATATTCCAATTAATGATCCTTGGCAAACGGACTTCGTGATTCAGTTCACGAATCCCTTCACATCCTTGGTCTTTAACAATCTGACCCACGTGTACCTGGAAAAGTCATCAACAACCACAAGTGTATAAACCTTTTTACTTACAGTGGCTGGAGTGACAGGGCCAAATAACTCCATGTGCAAAAGCTCTAGGATTCTCTCTGAAGTGGCCTTCTCTGGGTTTGTCTTGAATGATGCATTTGTCTGCTTCCCTTGCTGGCAAGCTTTGCACACACCTTCCTTTCTAAAGGTTGTCTCAGGCAATCCTACAACAAGATTATGCTTGGCTAGGTGGTTAATGGTTTTAAAGTTCAGATGAGTTAACCTCTTATGCCATGCCAATTCATCTCTTCTTTGTTGAATGCTACGAAGCATGAATGTTGTTGGCCACTTTGCCAATCAACAATATATAGGCCACCCTTTCAAATGCCTCTGAGCTTCACTTCACATGTAGCACTATCAACAATCTCACAACCAGTGTTAATAAAATATACATTATACCCATTCTCACATAGTTGACTTATGCTCAGTAGGTTGTGCTTGAGGTTGGAAATGAGAGCAACGTTGATGATCCTCATGCCATCTTGCTCAATGCATCCTCGTCCAATCACTCGACCTTTGCTATTGTCACCAAACATGACTGTGGGGCCATAAATTCTTTGAAGCTCTGAGAATAGCTCTTCTCGCCCCGTCATGTGGCCTGAGCAACCACTATCTAGAATCCATTCATTTGACATTCCTGATGTCTTCGCTTTTGTATCCTATTCCTGCAAAAATCAGCAATTATGTTTAGGTACCCGCTTAGCATCGGGTCCTGAAGGATTAGTGTGGATCATGGTCCCTTTTGGAACCCACATCTTGGTGATTTTCAAGATTTTCTTCTAGGTATCACCCTTAGCAACCTTCTCGACCTTCGTTGGATAAGTAAGCTTTGCATAATTAGAACGAGGTAAGGTAGTGTGCTTAGCCTTCATAGTCCTTTTGAAAGGAAAATGGTTGGACTCAGGCCACACATAGGTGTTCCTCCTATGTGGTGTGTACTTAGGGTACTGCAGTCTTACAGCATGGTATGCTACCTGCTTGCCCTTAGTAAAGGAAAGATATGCTATCCTAGCATTGGATACACAATGCTTAGCATTCCTCCTTGGCATTGTTGAGTGTGGTCTAGCAGACATCCTCTGGGTACTATGCTGAGATCCAACAGAAGCATGCTTAGCAGGCATTCTGTGGATACTCTGCTGAGATCCAGCAGAAACATGCTTAGCAGGTATTCTCTGGGTACTCTGCTGAGATCCAGGAGATAAATGCTTGCTACGTCAATCTGTCTGCTTAGCAGTTGACGACTCAGAAATTGCCTTTCCTTTACCTTTGTCAGCATTGACTTTTCCAGCAGAAACGAATAAGATCTTTCTCTGCTTAGAAAATTCAGCATTCTTACTCAAGGCTTCCTTAGAGGATTTTGCTTCAACACAACCAAGGCCCAATCCTGATTTATCAGAATGTTTCCTTTGTTGGCTCACAATGGCACTTAAAACGGCCTTGCTGGATGTGTAAGCACATATACAATCCTCTTTAGGTTTACTCTTTAAAGCTAGATTCTCTTTTTCAATAATTTTAAAATTTTCAGATAACTTTGAGTAATCAGCTTTGAGTTTCAAAAGCTCCTCACTATCAGACCTTAGTCTTTCGACTTCCTCGGTCAAAGATGTAACTTTCAGTTTCAGTGAGGTATTCTCTCCCACAATAGCATTTTTTATCTCATACATTTTTGAAAATTCTATTGAAAGCTTTGTGAGATAATCATCCTCAGAATCTAAAAAAAGAATCCTCCAATTCATGTATGACTGTTGAACTAGGAATGCTAGTAGAATGTACCTCATGGGTATCGACTGCTAGAGCCGACTCAGCATTCTGCTCAGGTTCAACATCTTGGTCATCAACTATATCTGCCATAAAGACCAGCATGGCCTCCTCATCATCCTCTTCCGATAAATAGTACTCCTCATCAATGTCGGGGATGTCGGGCACTTCAGTCTTGGTCAGCAATGCTCTTGTGACCGCTTTGACAGCTCTCCTTTCAAATCTTTCCTTGAGGCGCTCTCTTTCCTCCTTGCTCACCTTTGGACACTCGTGCTTTAGATGATCTGGCGGGTTACACTCAAAGCATGTCTTGGGCTTTCTATCTGCTAATCTGGAGGATGATGTGAGCTTGGCCTCCTTGGCTTACTTTTCTGCTTTAGCTTCCAGCATGAGCTTCTGAAGCTTTTTCATCTGCTCTTCGAGCTCACTAATCTTTAGATCTACATTCTGTGAGCCTGATGTTGAAGTAACCTCCTTCGCTGGGGAAGCTGGAGCAAATCTCTCATTGTGGAAGGGCTTCCTCGGCTTCCACTTTCCAGCATCTCTTTTCACATAGAATGCTAGATCCTCCGGGGGTACAACATTTGATGACGAAGTTTGCGCAGTAGCGGCTTCGTTCTTCTTTGATTGCTGTATAATAAATTCATGAGCTTTAAGTTGAGCAAATATCTCAGATGTAGACATCTTGCTGAGGTCCTTTTCGCTCAAGCTTGTCATCTTTACAAACCAATCACTCATTGGAAATAGCTTGGAAATAATCTTGTTGTTCATTTCTCCAATATCGTACGTCTTTTCGAAGTTCCAGAGCTCTCCAATGATTGTGTTGAATCTTTCTTCCATTGTTTGAATAGATTCTCCTGCAATCATAGAAAAAGATTCATACTTATCAACAGCTACCTGGAGTTTGTTGCGTTTCATTTGGTCTGTCTCCTGGGAGGATTCACAGACATATTCTCACATTTCCTTCGCTGTATCAAAGTCTAGAGCCTTGTCTGCCATCAACGGAGGCAAACTGTCAAGTATAAGCTTCTTTGCTAGATATTCTAGCTGGGCTCTTTTCTTGTCTTCCATTGTCCACTCGTCAAACTTCTTCTTGACCATTTATGGTGGTGGTGGTTGCCCCGCAGCAACTGGACCTACGAAAAGATTAGGCTTCATGATCTTGATGGGTCCTTTGTTGAGAACGTCCACCATCTCCGGATGTATGCTTTGGAGCTGGATAGTGGCCATCTTCTGCCATGAATTGAACTTTTACTTGTTGTACTTGGGAAGAGTATGGTTCATCTTGACAAGATTGAAGTACCTGAGCTAAACAACAACAAAAAGTGCAAGGAAAATGTAGATCTGGTCGAAACGACTCAGAAGCAGCAAGTCTTACGACCTACCGCTTTGATACCACTTGTTGGTCCCTGATCAGAGCTGCGATAAGTACCCGAAGGCTACTTAGCAAATGCAGCGGAATAATAAGTTTATCTTGCACTTTGATCTTTTCCAAATATTTAGCTCGGAGGTTGAAGTTACGATTGTTTCAGAGGTATACTCTAGCAACTTGAGGTTGCTAGGTTTTAAATCGATGAACAAAAACAATAAAACAATAAATAAAAACACAAGATTTATAGTGGTTCGATCTACAAGATCTACGTCAACTCCTCAGCCGTATCGCTGAGAATTTCACTAAAAAGATATTTGAAGTACAAGGCATTGCCGAAGACTTGTAGCAGGTGGTGAGCTTTCGAGATGGCCACTACAAAGCTATCCTCCGTTACTTCGATCTCTTCGGTCGGCAGCTGTGGCTAAGTCAAGGGCGCACCTTCGTAAAACTTGCCTTTACTGCAATGGAGGTTTTATAGTTCTCTCCTGAACTTTCTTGGGTTTTTCGGCAACAGCCCATGATAGTCAATCTCTTTTCAGAGATGTGACTGCTAGATGCTTCCTAGGATGGAAGGTATCCCAATGATTAGATTCTTGAGCTAAGTCAATGAATCTCTTCAATGTAGTGTTAGATATTCAATGTGGGGGACACTACAGTTGGGAGTTTAGAGAATCTTCTTGTCTCTTTAATGAGCTCCACCTGACTACTCTCTTTATCTTTGTTCGTTTTGTCAAAAGACTTAGCAGATTGCTAGAAGAGCTCAACAATCAAATGACTTAGCAGAGTATTCCCAACATTCTCCGATAGAAAGCTAAGCAAGGAAATACTTAGCAAACACTTGCTAAAGACGCCCGTTCTGACAGAAGGTACAACAAAGGACGAATTCTCAAGACCATTCAATTCAAAACTAGTACCACAAATCAAGAGTTCAAAATACCAATTTGAGTGAAAAGGCTTGCAGAGAGCAATTGTTCACATTGAAGCAAAAGAACAAGGATGGTGATGGTTCAGAAAAAACAAAAACAAAAAGAAAATTAAAATAAAATAAAACAATAAATAAATAAAATAAAAAAACAAACGTTTCCCTTTTCCGATCCTCATCCCCCCAAACTTGTTTCACTCAAAGGTGTGGACAAGTTTGCAAGTTAGATGGGAAAAGAGAAACAGTACCTCATTCCTCCTCCGGAGGATCCTCCATAACAACATCGGTGGATGGCCAGACGGGAAGTCTCCGACGGTGGTCCTGGCGCTCACGCTGGCGGCGAAGGTAAACAGAGTCAGGCTGGGTGTTCAGAAGGAGGCGCTGCATCTGACTGTCGAGGGTGTTGAGCCTCATGTTTACATGCTGGCGAAACTCGGCCTGCCGGGTGTGCTCTGCCGAATGCAAAGCAGCCTGCTGCTGCATGAATTGGTAGATCATCGCCAAATCCATCCCTGAAGAAGAAGACCCTCCCTCGAAGTTGCCGGACGAGGCTCCACCGGTCCTGCCTGGAATCTCCTCTGCGCCCCCATCGTGCTCCTCATCCTCGGGCTCCTCATCCTCGGCGTCCTCTGCTAGGGGTCGCTGGTTCGGCCGTGTCTGCGGTCTCTGAAGGAGTCTGGAGGTGCCGAGTCCTCCACGGGATCCAACCATCAGTCTCATGTGGGCGGGTGTGCTCATCAACAAGCTATCACGGAAGTGATAATTGGTGACGCGCGTGAGTGCCTGATCAATGTAATTTCTACAGATTAATTATAGAAATAGTGGCAAATAAATTTATAAACTCTAAAGTTATCGATCCAGGGGAATGAAGCAACGAAAAACCTTAAGTACTAAATCATAA
The DNA here is from genome assembly GCA_026898455.1 of Plectranthus barbatus. Taxonomy (NCBI): domain Eukaryota; kingdom Viridiplantae; phylum Streptophyta; class Magnoliopsida; order Lamiales; family Lamiaceae; genus Plectranthus; species Plectranthus barbatus. The sequence continues at coordinate 25,322 of JAPKLW010003614.1, forward strand.
GTTCTTAAAATACTCGTCAGGAAAATCAATTAAAAAGTTTTGGTTGTTTTGAAAATCGCAATACTTGCTAATGAAAATTAAACAGGAAATAAAAAAAAACTTTTGGATTCAGATAAGAGAAGCACAGATTCTAGGGATATCTACCTATCAAGTATGACATGGATGAATGAATTGATTAATTCTCAATTTTAATTCCTCTTCGTAGTGAAACATCAGAAAGGTATTACGAACTTCTTTGTTGGACAATTCGTAAAGTGGATTAATCAATTACCTATCTCCGCTCGGTCTCAAGATAAATTAACTAACTCCAAAGATCTACAGATTTATCCCTACAATCGATCTCCTTCAGTTACGACAAGAAATCAGATTATATTGTGAAAATCTCTTTCCGTTGAAAACTATCACAGTTACGTCTCAAGTAATCAACTAGATAATCCTAAGATGTGATCAGCAAATCAAGATTATGAATGAGCACAGATTTCACAAACTACGAAGGGAAGGGGAAAATAATTCAATTAATCAAACATGTATACATTGATAATTCGAAACCCTAGAATCTGAGGAAGAGATTAGTTACACATATTCAGAGTAATATTCATCATAGAAAGATAAAACCTGAATTGCATAAAAACTTGGGTCTGAATGTCTTCCCACAAAAATATGTCTTCAAACATAAACCTAAAAACTCTTGGAATCTCTAAAATCTGAAATCTGGAATGAGGAATGATTGGGGGTTCTGAAAAATCAAATTTACAAAGTTATATATAGAGGTGGAGGTGTATCAAATCAAATCTAGGGCTAAAGATATGAAAAATCTCGAATTCAGCCAATTTCCCGCGCCAGCAGGTCCACGTCGATCGTGGCAGTCTGGCGTCGATCGCTGCTCCTGAAACATCTTCGTCGATCGACGAGCATTGGCAGCGATCGACGCGGCCTTTGCTTCCGTCGATCTTCCTTTTCCCTTCGTCGAGCACTGTGCCTTCTTTCCCTCGTCTGCGCGGTCTCACAGTTTTAGCCATAACTTCCTCTTTCGAACTCCGATTGACCCGATTCCAGTTGCGTTGGAGAGCTAACTCAAAGCATCATCCATTGTCATGCGCCAATAGCCCGAATTCCTCTTGTGGAAGAACTCTTCACTGCTACTCTTACACGTCACTGCTTTCGGAATGGTTTTCTCGTGGGTTTAGGTCTAAAAACCTGCATAGATACCAAAATACACCTAATACCACCTAATATTGATTCATGCATAAAATATATATATAAACTCAATAAAACTACATAAAATAGTATAAAAATAATATAGATAAGTGAGTGAAATAATGAGCTTATCAGTGCCCTCTGCGGAAGTGGAATCTTGTCCCCGTTGGACATCCTCAAAGACCAGCCACCCTCTCGGGGTGAGAGCATCAGCATCTAAACCAAGTGCGAGGTGATGAGTCCTCGGCTGTCCTCGAGCACCTCGATGTCTGTCAAGTCGATCCCCACATATTCCGCAATCGGGGTAATCAATCCCCCGCTCCAAATCTTGCCTTTTTTGAGGCCTTGACTGGGTGCCTCCAGTGGCCCATGATCAACGCCGCAAAGCTGAACTCCTCTCCTGTCAGCATGCAGTACATGGCGTAGAGCTCCCCCACTCTCACTTTGGCGCTCTCATGCCGGCCAGTGATAGACACCCCCATGCACCGCTGAAATAATGGAACATGGTGTTGTCGATAGAGGATGCCTTCATGTTTCCCGCACATCCTCCTTTGCCTCGGCTGCAATTTGGCTCCAAAACCCGACCAAAATTTGGTGGAAGGAACCCGATGCCAGATTTTGGGACACCTTAAATTTCCTCAAGCTGGTCCCTCGGTAGCTCATAATGCTCATTCAGAAGTTGGAAGGAGATGGTGGTTGGCTCAAACTTCGGTTGAACATCGTAGACATGGAGCGACGCCAAAAACTCCAACACAAGCAATGGGTAAGTCGGCCACTGCTTGGTCATCCATGAATCCCATTTGACTCTCTCCAACAGGGCCGCCACATCTCGTCTAATACCCAACAAGTTTATCGTTTCTGTGCACGGGTACAGAGTTTGGTGGACTGTGAATTCTGAGCTAGAGAATTTCCTGAACCTCTTTTCGGCTGCCTTGTTGGCAAAAGTTGGACGGAATGCCATTTTTTTGTCTGCAAGGATAGAAGGAAAAATTGTCAATATGTATCCATAGTACTTCACCAAAATTTCCAATTTCAACAAAAACAAATTTGCAATTAGCCTGAAAAAGTATCTACCCAAGCGAAATTGATTCAACATTCATGCAATTTACACCCAAACCTGGCCTAATACATCCTCAATTGAAGGAATTTCACCCCAAAATTGCAAGGCACAAAAAAAAACACACCCAAGTGGAATTACCCCCAATCTTGCTAGAGTCGTATTCAACAAATCCTAGTGCTACACATTCACAAATATTAAGTATATCGACTAGAACTACCACCCATATCGATTAATCAAGAAGAGTTGCAACGAAATCGACAAAATAGCAAGAATTTGAAACTAGGGCTCCAAGATCCAAATTAAGCAAAATTATGCTCAAATCATCCAAAATACATGAAATAATCGTAAAGGAATGGTCTAGGATACGTACCTTTGAATGTAGCAACGAGTTACGAGAGAAATTTTTCAAGGTCGGGTGTTTGGGGAGGAGAGAGCGACGTGCGTGTGTGTTTTCTGGTGAGAAATGAGGCAAAACTGGGTTTTAAACCCGTCTGTTCGCACCTCTGAATACCTTGCATCGATCGACGCTGGTTCCGCATCGATCGATGAGGTTCAAAAACTTGCGTCGATCGACGCTGGTTCCACGTCGATTGACGTGGGCCAGAATTTTGCGTCGATCGACGTGAGTCTGGCGTCGGCTGACGCAGACCTGAGCAGAGCACTGACTCGAAAAATTGCTTAAAAATGATTCTAAGTCCTATTTACTCGACTTGACTGAATTAAAATAACAGAAGTAAGAAAAACAGTAAACTGTTGGGTTACCTCCCAACCAGTGCTTGGTTTTATGTCGCTACCTCGACAATATCTGTACTCTTATGGCCGATTCAAGTAGTACTTCTCCACCGCTCCGATTTGAAGTGGGGTATAGTATGGTTTGAGGTTCTGCCCATTGACTTTGAAGTTCTTTTCATCTTGACCAGCCAATTCGACTACACCGTTCAAAAATTGACAGACCACGGTGTATGGTCTAGCCCACTTTGACTGCAACTTTCCGGGCATGAAGCGGAGGCGGGATTTGAAGAGGAGGACTTTGTCACCTGATTGAAAAACATGAGACCGAATTCCCTTGTCGTGGAATCTCTTTGCTCGCTTCTTGTATATGACATTATTTTCGTAAGCTTCATCCCGAAAGTCTTCCAGCTCATTCAATGCCATGGTGCGCTCTTCTGCAGCCGTCTTCCAATCCAGATTCAGCTCTTTCACTGCTCTCCAAGCCTTGTGCTCCAACTCGACGGGGAGGTGACATGACTTTCCAAAAATTAGCTGATATGGAGACGTCCCAATGGGCGTTTTGTAGGCGGTGTTGTATGCCCAAAGTGCATCATCAAGTATTGCTGCCCAATCTTTTCGTTGCTTCACTGTTTTCTCCAAGATTTGCTTGATTTCTCGAGTAGACAGTTCCGTCAGCCCGTTCCCTTGAGGATGATATTGGGTGGTAACGCGGTGTTTGACTCTATACCTAGCAAGAAGAAAGGCAAGCCATTTGTTACAAAAGTGTGATCCTCCATCGCTTACCAGGGCTCTTGGCGTTCCAAATCTTGTCATGAGCTTCTGAAGGAACTTGATGATGACTTTAGAATCATTGGTGACTGTTGGAACGGCTTCAACCCATCGCGACACATAATCCACCCCCAGTAGAATGTATGAGAACCCTTGGGATGGTGGAAAAGGACCCATGAAGTCGATCCCCCAAACGTCAAAGATTTCAACTTCAATCACCGGAGTCTGTGGCATCTCATCCCTCCGCAAAATGTTGCCGGTCCTTTGGCAATGATCACAGCTCGTAATCCACCCACGACAGATCTCATAGATGGAAGTCCAATAGAATCCACTCGCTAGGATTTTGAATGTTGTCCGGTTGGCTGAATGATGACCGCCGCTAGGAGATGAGTGGCAGGCTTCAAAAATTTGTTGCCACTCGGATTGAGGCACACAACGGCAAATGACACCGTCAGCGCATCTACGCCAAAGGTAGGGATCCTCCCAATAGTAGAATCTGACATCATGTAGAAACTTCTTCTTTGCATACGGGGAAGAGTCCGGTGGAAGAACGCCGGACACCAGATAGTTGGCGAAATCCGCATACCATGGTATTTTTGACTCGTACGTCTCTTGCATGATAGGGTTCAGTCGTCGTTGTGCTTGTCTCTTCAGTGTGGCGTCCTCTTCGAGGATGATCTTGTGCATGCAAAGTGAAGGACTGATCCCTTTGATATCCCCCAAAGTCCATCCAATAGCGGACTTATATTTCCGTATAACTCGTAGCAATTTCTCTAACTCCCCCTGTGTAAGATAGACAGAGACAATAACAGGGTAAGTGTCATTAGAACCCAGAAAAATGTACCGGAGGTGTGCCGGAAGCGTCTTGAGTTCATGAGTTGGCGGATCAAAGTTGGATGGCTGCTGTCCCGGTTGGCATCGATCGACGTGCTCTGGGCATCGATCGACGTAGGCGAAACTGCAGCAATCCCTTTTCTAAGTCGCGCGTCGATGAGGACTCCATGTCTGACTTCCTTCGTGCATCAATCGATGTGAAATTCACGTCGATCGACGTGGATTTTGAGGCAACATCGATCAACGAGCTAATAGCGTCGATCGACGTGGACTGTCCCCCACGCTTTCCTGGTTTGTTCTTGCAGTATCGGCTTGGTAGTTTCTCTCTCTTGTTTTCCTTTTCCTGAGTTATCTCCTCGAACACATCCAACTCAATGACCAGATCCAAAATCTCCTCGTCTGCTTCTTCTAGATTTGTCGATGAGAGCAGCGAGTGTTGTAGGCAGTTTTCCAGAAAATCCAGCTCGCTTTTGAGAGAGGCGAAGGGAGAAGATATCATAGGATTGAAACAGTTGATCACGTGGCATTCTTGATGGTCCCGGATTATCAGGGTATAACTTAGCAGCGGAAAATGTGGTTAATCGTTTCTTGCACTCTGCTGGTTACTCAGCTGACTGGGACCTTGTCAGCTGGTAAGTCAACTTGCACTCTGCGTACTCAGCTGACTGGCGACTGGCTCGTCAGCTGGTAGCTCAAGACTTAGAATATATTTAGCCTTGTTTGCACAGTTATATCAGTTTTCAGATATACACCAGCACTTGGGTGCTGGGTTTTAAATCAGTATGAAATGCAGAAAGCTGATAAAAGACAAAGGATTTATAGTGGTTCGATCAACTGATCTACGTCCACTCTCCAGTCGTAGCACTGGAAATTCACTATAGAGTAATCAGGTACAAGTTGCCTACGATCTATCTCTAGCTGGTGCGACCCTTGTCCACCACTTCGCTAGATCAACCGCTCCCGGTCTTGTTTCCTTCTTCAACTCTGATCAGCTGGTGGAGTGCGAGCACGTCACTTCAACCTCCACAGCTTCACTGGGTGTTTAGTTCTCCCAAGAACGTATCTTCTCAATACGGCAAAAGCCCGTAATAACTCGAGTGCTGGCTGGCACAAGAGCTGCTGTGAACTTCCTCAGAAGAGAAAGAACACCAAAGAGATCAGTAACTTACAAGCTGGAAGCTTGAAGTCTCGTGTTTGAATAAATCAACACACGGATAGCCTTTAGAAAGGCCTCGAAAGTGTTTTGCTTCTACTTGCTTGAGCGTAATAAATTTGCAGTCTTTCGGTAGGTGAAGAGTATTGAATGTCAGGGAGCCAGCTTGCAAGCGTCTTAAATGTTGGTGGTTCCGACCTATTTATAGACGCGGGATCCCATTCAAATCTTCTAGCCGTTTGGACACATCCGGAAAAGGTCTCTGTCCTCGCATGTCCTTCTGACGGCGGCAGGTAGGAATTTCCGGAAAGCGCCATGCTTTTGTCCACTTTATCTGACATTGGTCTCTTTATGTCAGAACGGCATTATTCGTCAGTATGAGGAATCGGAACTGGTGTCTTGAACTGATAGACTTTAAGGTATCCTTCCTTAAAGTCATACTTTGTCAGTTTATTCCTCAGACGAATCTTCTTTTTGTCTCTAAGACTCTGGGAGAGCGAATCTTGAATTCTGCTGGTAACATCCGACTGGCAGAACATACTGGTGATCTTGTGCTGGCAGTCTCTGCTGATGACTTGCGTTGGCACAATCTAAGTCTACCAATTTGTCTGGATGTTAACTCTTGGAATCTCCCATGACTGGTGACTTCACCGCTGGTGAACAGTGTCAGTGAGAACACCTATTCTGCTGGTAAGGTTTGTCAGCCGCCTGCTGATGAAAACCTTCCCAACTGGTGAACAATAGTCAGTCGTGAGCTCTTTCTCATGCTGATGAACAGTGTCAGCACGAGTCTTGTCAGTCGCTTGCTGGTGAGACTTCTCTCAACTGGTAAGTACATCTCATGCTGGTGAACAGTAGTCAGCATGAGTCTTGATCAGCTGCGACTTACAACTCAAAAGACCTAAACAGGACTTTACATTTGAGACTAGAGCTATTCTAGAGACAAACTGACGCTGGTAGGACTTAGGATTTGATCCACCAAAACACCAAACTAGAATCTAAACAAGTAGCTACTTGGGAAAGGAAACTTAGCCAAATTTCCCAACAATTTTCCCCTTTTTGGTGCGATCAAAGCCTAACCAGCGAGCACTCAGCTGATGAGGAAAGTTACAAAGTATTTCAGGGTTTTACAAAATAAACCTATCAGATCTAAACCCATGAAACTACTTCCTCACATAAGCTCTAACTAAAATCTTCCCCCTCAAACTAAGAGGGATATTGCTCGTTTAAAATATTAGAATTGAGATCAGAGCAAAAAGATTTAAAGTGTGTGATACGAGTGCTGGTGCTGATTACACTGGAAGTGTAAGTTCAGCTGGTAAGTAAATACTTAGACAATTTGTTGGACAATGAGGAATTGTCATCAACTTGCCAGTAATCAATCCTTTTAATATGTTGCAGTTACAAGTACAGGATGGAAAACTGACTAGTCTAGAGATACAAATACTTACAACAAAATGAAGAAACAAGATTATGGCTGAGAAGATGATCCTGGTGAATGAGTTCTGCTTGTGAGCGACCTCAGGATCTCAGTGAGCGCTGCCATATCTTGTCTGCTCTTCTCCCTTTCCTCAGCAGCAATCCTCCTCTCCTCTTCAGCAAGACGAGCTCTCTCTGCCTCAGCACGTGCTCGCGTACTTTCCCCCTCTTGGATCCGTGCCAAAAAGGAGGACACTCCAGCGGTGACTGACTCCAACTGTTGTGTCATCTCGGTCCGGAAGGAGGAAAATCGTTGATCCAGCCTGGCATCAATTAAGGCAATGAGTTGCGCAGGAGGATGGATCTCGGAGATTGGCATTGCTGAAACTTCCAGGGAAGAGGAAGGTACGTCAGTTGCGGAAGGAGCCATTGCTGGTTCAGATTCAGCTGATATCTCCATCGGGGCTGGCTCCTCCGCTGGCACTGCTGCTGGCTCCAAGACTGGCATAGCTGCTGGCTCCACTACTGGCACCTCGACAGCTGGTACCTCAGCTGATTCCACCACTGGCACTGCTGCTGGAGCTGGCTGGACTCCAGAAACACCTGTTGGGGCTGTGAATTCCACCACTTGCCAGTCCATGGAATCAGGGACGAGATCGCCCGAGACAATAGGAACAGGAGGGACGGCAAGGGTCAGCCACCAACCACGAGAGGGATCCTCCTCTACTAAGTGGTCTACCAGCAGAGCGCAGGCAGCCATGTCGAACAATTTAGCATGGTAGGGAGGGATCCTCGGGAGGGTAACCAGCACTTTGAGGCGACGGAGCGCGTACGTCAGCTGGTACCCCCGACTGGTGACTCGAAACTGGAGGAAAGGTAACTTGATCCTTTTCAGTGGCGGGATGCCGGAGCTTCCAGTCAGCTGCCTATACTCAGCGATTTTCAGCAAGCGGCGCTTGATCCTCCTTGTAGACAGCTGCTGGGGGCATTCAGGATCAGTGCCCATGAAGGCATGAGCCCACTCCTCCTCCGCTCTCCAGTAGCCAAGACCCAGCCAGGCATAGAGGACCGCCCGCTTCTCCACAGTCAGCAGGCGCTGGCATCGGTCAAAAATCCTCCACCTCCGGAACTCCAGACATAGTTCCGGATCCACCCTCCACAATCTTCGGTAGCTGGATATCATTTCGTCATTGATGGCATTCTCCACCTCCGCCGTGATGTTTTCAGCATACTCGTAGAGAGTGGAATTGAAATATTCCACTGGCTGCAGGGGCAAGCACCAGTCAAAGATTCTTGAGGCATATACCGACTGGTGGGGGAGTCCGCTGAAGGGGATGATGTTGAATGCTGAAGGCTCAGGCACTCGTGAATTTAGAAACGCCATGTCCCCGCGGTGCTCCCACCAGTGTACCCCTGTCACTCGCGACTGGAAGGTCTCCTCATCAATCAGTTGATGCTCTTGGATGCAGAGCATGTAAGGTCGCCTTTCAGCACGTGCACGCCTAGCTGGTGATGTAGAGGATGCTGCTGGTCGCCCGGAAGTTGATGTCGAGGCATCTGTAGATCGGGGGCGACTGGCAGGACGACGAGCCTTATCATCAATGTCTGGGAACAGATCCCTTGGCTCCATCCTCTGCACCATGGAGTAATGTATCACCTCCTCAGCTGCTTCCTGCTCTGGCTCCTCAGCCCTTGTCTCCTCTGCATCCTCGGATTCAGAACTGACATCCGAGAAGCTCGCCAGTTTTACCGGGGTGGTCGCCCGCACCTCAACTCCTCCACTGGCACCCCCGTGCGCGGCCAGTGGGTCTTCTTCACCTCCACCACCCCCTTGCGCGGGTGGAGGGACTTCAGCGACCTCCTCCTCCTGGTACTTATCCACAAGGGATAGTACATCCTCTTCAGCGCTCATCACCAGCAGGCGATTAAAGGAGTCTTCTGGTAAGATCTCGCCTGGTGCTGGTGCTGGTGGCCTCGCACTTGTGGAAGTTTCGGGCACATCCCACTTGCCCTTGGCCACCTGGCGCAATTGTTTGGCCATTTCCTCCTGACGCCTGGCGTCGTGCTCAGCCTTGATCTTGGCAAATCTCTCATCACGAGCAGCCAACTCCGCCTCTCTCTTCTGCTTGGCAATCAGAGCCCGGAGCCTCGCCTTGGCCTGTTTCTTCTTGACGATGGAGGCGCCCTTCTTTGTCTTCGCCTGTTCCACCAGTCGCTGAGCCTGGGTCATAATCCTCTTGCGCTTGCGGGTCATCTTCTCCAGCGTCTCTTCCTCAGTCAGTCCCAGAATGGACTTCTTGACTGGGATGGAGATCTTCCCAGACTCAGGATCATATGCAACAGCTGACGGTGGCTGCTGGTGCTGGGAAGTCTTAGGCTTCTTGTGGGTTGGCTTCTTGGTGACTGGTACAAGTTGTACGTCCCGTGGGTGAATACCAGTCGCCTCAGCCACCGCGCCTTCCATGGTGTCGAAGAGAGACTCCGTCTCCAGCTTCCTCTTCAACTGAGCCCTAGCCTCATCAGTCAGTGGGAGAGCCATAGCTGGCACTTGCTCCCCCAGGTCTTCTGAGTCCTCCTCAGAAACGACCTCAGCAGGGTCCACTGCTGACTTCCCTTTCAGCCTGCGTGGCTTCTTGTAATCTGGGCGAGGCAGCTTCACCTTCGTGGCTGGTATGAAATCGGAACCAACCAGCTGTTCCCCCTGATCCACGCCATCACCCAATTCCATCTCCAGGATGTGGCTGATCCTCAGCCCGAAGGATACGGCGTGAGCAAACCTGCCGTCAGTCAGAACAGTGATGTTCCTGTCTACATTTTCCAGCAACCGGCCGAAGAAGAATTCAGCCCAGTTGCCCTCAATCCCGTCGACAAGCGCACACATCACTGAAAACTTGCGCAGGCTCAGCTCGGCGTACGATCCGACCTCACATTGCAGCATGCGCACCACAATGTCGCATACCATCTGCCAATATTCTTCCATTTCGGACTTCCTCATTCCAGTCCGGAAGACGGTGACTTCTGGCTTTTTCCATTGCGCCCACCTCCTCCGGAATTCCACCGTATCGTCCTGATGATACGTGGCCACTTCCTCTCCTTCATTCCTCAGTCCGAAAAGATTGGCGAGGTATTCCGCGGTGACGGTGATCAGGTGGCCGAACACCGATGTAGTGAACGACTTCCTGTCGTCAGCTATCACGGCCCGAGCGTAGAACTCGGCTACCATGTGTGGATGAAAAGTTTGGGGTGTTGCCATCAGGTACTGTCGGAGCTCTTCTCGGTCAATCATCTCCATCAGCTCCTCCCCGAAATTTTTCAGGGCCAATTTCGCATTCAAAATTTTCTCTTTCTGGACCTGAGCAGTCCTTATCTGAGCGTTAGAGAGCTGTCGCCTGGTCGTCGGCCTGTTCAACTGAACCAATCAGGCGAATGGATAGGTGTAATCGATATCTTCGATCTTCACTATGCCAGTATACGTAGGCATATGAGCTTCAGCGACTGGTAGGTCTGGTGAACCAGACGAGGATGATGTAGATGAAGATGGAGGGTTATCAGCTGGAGGTTGAGAAGATGATGCCATGACTTCAGAAAGATTCAAAGTTCAGAAAATTTCAAGATTAGGGTTCTGAAAGTAGGGAAACATAAAGGTTAACCCGAAGGAAGTGATCGGGTATTTATACTCGGGCCATGCAGGATCAGACGTCCAGAATCAACGCTCAGCAAGCGAGGATCGACGGTCATCAGCAGGCCCGGTTCCCTGTACGACGTGCGCGGTCGTGCTGACGTGGGCTACGCCGTGGAGCTGACGTAGCACGCAGCGATTGGTGGCAACCAAGCGTCGGACTGCGCAGACACTGTGCACATTAAATGTAGCATTAAATGCCGCATTAAATTCTGAGGACTGTACACGCTAGTCGGATTTGAACAATCCCGCCTTTTCTGAGACAGCTGGCTTGACTGGTCATCAGTAGCATATACCAGTTGAACACTTCCCCCTAACTGGTTGGCCTCTTTATCAGTTGGCAACTGATAAACATACTGGTGCTGGCATACTTAGACAAATTGAGAGCTTGGACTCAATTTTCGCCAGTCGCGGAAATTCCATCAGTTATCTGCTGGCAACTGAAAGATAGTAAAAATTGAGAGCTTGGACTCAATTTTATTCCGCATAATCTTCTCTCCAAGAAATCCACTCCTCATCATCGCTTGAAATTGGGAGCTGGGACCCAATTTCGCTTCAACTGATGGTTTGTGCTGGCAAATTGAAATGAGAGCTGGGACTCATTTCCTTAGACATTTAAAGTACCGCCAGTAGGTATCACTTGTTAGTTGAAAAACATCACTTAAGGAAGACAGAACGATTAAGAGCTTGGACTTAGTCGTAATCAGCATCCTCCTGAAGACCAAGAACAGAATGAGAACTGGGACTCATTCTTCCTCAACATTAGAGCACGCATCAATCTCCAGAAGACCGAGTTTGATGCACAGCTCCTTGAATCTTTCTTCTGGCAGAGGTTTAGTGAAGATGTCAGCCAGTTGATCTTCAGTTCTGATGTAGTCCACGCTGACATCCTTCTTCTCGACATGATCACGTATGAAGTGATGTCGAATATCTATGTGCTTGGTTCTAGAGTGATGAACCGGATTCTTCGTGATGCACATAGCGCTGTTGTTGTCGCAATAGATGGGAACACAGCCAGTGTCCACTTCATAATCCTCCAGTTGTTGCTTGATCCAGATAACTTGAGCACAGCAACTGGCAGCGGCAACATACTCAGCCTCAGTGGTAGAAGTAGCAACTGAGTGCTGCTTCTTGCTAAACCAGCTGATTAGCTTGTGTCCTAGAAACTGACACGTACCACTGGTACTTTTTCGGTCAATACGGCATCCATCGAAGTCTGAATCTGAATATCCAATGAGTGTAAGCTCATCATTTCTGGGATACCATATTCCAAGAGATTCAGTCCCCTTCAGATATTTTACTATCCTCTTTGCAGCTTCCATGTGTGACCTTTTAGGATTGGCTTGAAATCTGGCACACACTCCGACTGAGTACGAGATGTCGGGTCTGCTGGCGGTGAGATAGAGAAGTGATCCAATAATTCCTCGGTAAATGGTAGGATCAACTGATTCACCTTGCTCATCAAGAAATATTTGACAACTGGTGCTCATAGGTATTCTGAGGGACTTAGTTTTCTCTGGGCAATACTTCTGAATTAACTCCTTCGTATACTTCCGCTGGCTGATAAAAATTCCATCAGCTGACTGCTGGACTTGGAGTCCGAGAAAGTATGTTAACTTGCCCATCATACTCATCTGAAATGATGTCTGCATCAGTTGAGAAAACTTCTCGCAGAGAGTTATATTCCTTGATCCGAATATGATGTCATCTACATAGATCTGCACCATTAGCATGTCACCACCATCCTTGAGAAGAAAGAGAGTCCTATCAATCTTCCCTTTCCGAAATCCATTGCTGGTGAGGAATTGTGACAGCGTTTCGTACCAAGCCCTGGGCGCCTGTTTCAATCCATACAGGGCCTTTCTCAGCTTGTACACCTTGGTGCCAATTTCAAAGCCTGGAGGTTGCTCGACATATACCTCCTCTTTTAGCTCGCCATTCAGGAAGGCGCTCTTCACATCCATCTGGAACACCGTGAAGCCGTGATACGCTGCATAAGCAAGGAACAGCCGTATCGCCTCCATTCTGGCAACTGGTGCGAAGGTCTCATCGAAATCGATCCCTTCACACTGCCTGTAACCTTTGGCGACTAAACGAGCTTTGTTTCTGACTACAGTGCCAGTTTCATCTCTCTTGTTCTTGAAAACCCACTTGGTGCCAATCACTGACTGATGTGATGGTCTCTCCACCAAATCCCAAACATTATTGCGAGTGAATTCAGCAAGCTCTTCTTGCATGGCATTGATCCAATCGGCAGATTCGAGCGCCACTCCTATGGAAGTAGGTGACAGCGCGTTTTACGACGCACTGCGTCTGCAAGTGTACAGACCACTGCAGAGGGCAAGTA